>JAQIWX010000763.1:0-13749 GCA_034696785.1 Lepidocyrtus cyaneus | reverse complement strand
TGAATATCCAAGAGCCTTCCCATTTTGCGTCACTCGTAATCAGATCATTCAAGGGCATAAAGATACACTCATTGAAAACGTTCCGGACGGGCTTAGGGATAAGCCACAACGCGTTAAAGCTAAAGATCACTTGTTTAAGTTCCACCGGATATTTCAGCATCTTGAAAGAAATAAGAAGAAGTTTTATCACTTCAACGAGCAACTAGACTCTACCGCTTACAACAAGAGTTTCGTTAGAGATGTAAGTAAAAACACTAACGTATTAAGTATAGGTGACACAAGTTATAATTCTGTTGTATATATATATTAGTATTTAGTGCCAGCTATTGTTTCACTTTCAAAGATTGAACTATTTACGTGGGTTAAAAGAGCTTTATGGGTGGGCGGGGTGTGGGGATATGATATGATTCATCGTATCATGAGAAGACAAATTAAATACTGGCAGCTGTCCAGCTAAATAAGTGTGTGTGAAGCAACTGCTTCTATAATTGATATTTGAATCCTTTTTTGCTAGAATTTATACATACTAGATCGATGTCTGGCGTGTCCCATTAATTAATCGTATAATTATCCGTTGTTTAGATTGTAATCTCCCGAATCAACACCCCGGAGCTGGATATGGTTAACCTCCGACAGTGGGTTCATATCAATGTCAAGATGACTTCATCAATGCAGGGTTTGTACATGCAAAGCATTGTTGGACCGTTTGGTAAGTAGGCTTATCTTTTCAATTTAAATTGAGTGACTCTTCATAAACAAAATATATCTAATGATACTTCTGCTCCATCTCTCTTGACTCTTCTCTGTCTTTCGTAATACAGGGCTTCCAATGGGCGAGTTCTCTGTGGAATTCCCTTGTTCAGATGATGCGGAAAACACGGGGGATATCGCAGATGTTGGACAACTGGCTTACTGCGCAATGCGGCCAAAGACGACAGTTTATGTAAGTTTACGATTTTATTGTCAAGAGCTTACCTATTTATATATTATTCCTAAAAATTTAAAAATTGTGTGTAATCACTATTACTGCAAGCCAAGTCACTGTGAGCACAAATGAAAATCTCAGCAAATGTCATTAAAATTTATATCTCAGCATCCGTCAGTCTATGTCGGGGTCAAAGTAGATACCACCGACCTCAAGAACCCAATCGCAAGCCTGAATGGAAAAAAGGAATTCCACATGCACTTCAAATGGTTTGACCTGTTTTGTATGGAGACCCCTTACGTCCAGTTCCTGTAAGATTCAATTATGCGACACTTTACGAACTGATTAATAATTTAATAACAGCTTATTTATAATACACTACGCAGGTCCTACAAATCTGTAGACCTTCTCAAAATTAATCTGTGTTAAAATTAATTTACTGTTTTGATATTTCAGCTTGATAATTGTCAAAAAATTCGATATTAATCCTGTCTTTGGGGTAAACTACGTTGCCCAAGTGTCTCCTGTTTGGTTGAACAGCAACTACGACACTAGAGATGGTAAGCATGCATGTGACAACTAGAACTAGCTTTCTAACATAATCTATTTATTTCTGAATATACAATAACATAAAGTCACAACAAATGATTCTTAAATGAGATGTTTATTAATTAATTACAAATGATTAATCTTTCATGTATTGTCTAATATAGGTGCCCGTAAGCTGGACCTATACTTTTTTTCGGATGAGTCCTTTGACAACAAATTATATTCTTATAAATTATTATAAGTTAAAAGACTATATTATAAGTACGAAACTGGATTATTGTTCCGCAGCATATCCGTACTACCCTGGATTTAAAAGGATGTTTTGCAACGTTAATAGTCAAAACGCCCTTCAGAATCAACTTGGTGGTAGAAGTAGTAAACCTGGCGCAGACCCAGATTATGCTGACATCCATTGGATCGAATCAGGCAATGTACTTAAAATCCAGCCCAACGAGCAGTATGATACTTGCCTCATGTTCGATCCAGAAGATTTCGAGCTAAAGGCGAGTGACCCAACGTGGGGACTAAAATACAACAGAACCATTTTAGATTTGGACGAGGAAAAGTATCAATGTGGTCCGGTAGGTTCCCAGTTTGATGAATAATATTAAAATAACTCACAGAATGGAGAGGTTTTTTTCTGATCTATTATTTTTTGGCATTTCCGACAGGGTCCCCTTCAATGTGACGTTGATCCCACTTTGTCTAGTAAGCTTCCGCCTCTAAAAATTCCATCTTCACAACGACTAGATAATCAAATATCAGATTAATATTTAGGGTTGAACTCGGTTGATTGCTTCTAAATCGTGTGTTTAATTTGGATGGTTCGGTTGAATTATTTTGTGTTCGTATTTAATTGTATCTTATTTTTAATCTGGATTAGGTCAAGTTGAGAGGGCTGCTGATCACAGACAGGGAATGGTAAGTCGAGTCGTGCGAGGACAGTATTTTCTCAATATCAGTTGTTGGCTTATAACATTATCATTATTGCACATTTTTATGTTTGGATTTGCGTTAAATCGGTGATTTGGAGTTGAGCAAGATACTTATGCATTCGTATGTGATCCTTAGATAAAAAACGAGGAAGAATTGATAGATTGTCAACCCTGCGGTGTTCCAGAGTGTCGTGTAGTTGGCTTTACAGGAGAGCAGTGTGGTGATTCGTTACCGTATATCTATAGCTTAGAAGAAGAAACCTCCGTTCTTACAAACTTGGATGAAAATGTAGGTTTATTTTACTGTGTCATTTGTAATAAATTTCTCATCTAATATTTCTAATTTTGAAAGGAATTCTAACCCATAGTCCATGCACTCATCTTCCTTGTTTATACTTAGACCCGTAAAAGGGGACACGGCGTTGCCGCGATGCTGGCATTTCTCTTTTTCCTCCCGATTGGCAACTTTGTGGGCCGATTTTACAAGGAGGTTATGGGGAAACGTCTTTTTGGAAACGGGCCTTGGATTTTTGTAAGATAACTCGATTGGAGTATATTAAATTGACTTTCAGATCAATCTATTATCAATAACTACAAATACTTACTAATACTTCCATCGTCAGGTTTGAATTGAACTCATTTGATTTGTTTTACATCTTACAGATCCACATTGTTTGCAGCATGCTTTGTTTAGCGGGTGTTTGGGGCTCAATGGGTAATCGTAATGCGTGTGCAAATCATATAATTTCATACTGATTAGTTTTGCATTGTTACGTTGTATTTTTGACTTGTGTATTGCAGGTGCGATGGTGCCAAGCGTGGCACAGTATCGTCTCCGCAGGAGAAAGTGTAGAAATGTGACTAATGACGATACATCATCAAAATTGTTTAAAGAATGTATGGGCATTTACGAAACTAAAACTCCCCACAACTTCGTTGGATTGGCCGCCTTCTTACTCGTCCATGTGGTTCCTATCTTTGGCTTCATTCGGCCACCTTCAAGCAAGGTGCGCCTTATTATGTCGATTATCCATTCCCATCTTGGATACTTGGTTTACATCCTCGGAAGTTCGTAATTTAAACAAATTAATTTTTATGTAAAAAGTCAACTAGGAATTAAATTATAATCCGACATCCGATTGCTAATGCTAAAGTACAGATATAACCGTTTAATGCTTATCGTCTCTCAATTGTTTTACTTTTTTTCATTCCAGTCACTGCAGCGCTTTTGGCGATGGGTGAAAATACATGCTTTGACACTAAGATTTTCACCATAATTCTCGTCACCCTCCCCATTGTGTTCAGCATCATAGTCGTTATAATGGATTGTATGTCGGATAAAAATCTCGGAATCAAGCCAGCAAGGAAGCAGTGGCCAGTGCTGGAACAGCTGCACTTGGAAAAGAGGGGACCTCTTGAAGTACCAAAATTGATTGTGCTGGGGATTTTTCTGTTTCTAATGAGTGTTACGTGGATAATGGCGCTAATTAGTCTGCATGTTGTTGCGGGGAGTGGGGACAAACTAATCGAGGGTTCTAATGCTATCAAAGGAAAAAAGGCAAATATATTTAAAGGCTTGCAAGGTGTTTTTGGAAAGTGTACCCCGGACGCGGACTCGTCCTCTAACTCCACCTCGTAAAAGAGGTCCTCCAACTTAAAAACAAATTATTCTATTGTATATTATTTTCTTTTATTGTTTAATCTTTTCTACAAAAAGTTTAGAAGTGTCTGTTGTTAATGTAAGATTACTTATGAATATCGTAATCGTAAATAATGTAAAGAATTTTGAATGTAATTACATTGCCTAGTTGTAGGTCTATTGTTTCTCCAGTCAATTTTTATTTGTCAGAATTAATAAATATTCACATATCCAAGTACTTCGAAAAAATTACCTACTTTCCATTATACCAGTCATTTTAATATTAAGCTTATTATTATAATTATTTAACTAACTTTAAAGTATGTACCAACGAAGTTTTTTAATGCATGGCAAAAGTAGTATACCTAACCGAGAATTTTTTTTAATTATAAGCTAACTGAAGACCAACATTATACTATAATTAAGTTTATTTCATCCAACCCGTTTGCCAACCATCTCTGCAAACTTTAAAAGCGCATCATCTAGAACTTGTTCCGAATCTCAGTGGAAGGGATTATCCTTATTCATCTTATGTTAATCATTCATAATCTCATTCATGTCCACTTTAAATGGGTTGGCCTGGCTTGTATGGAGCCCCTTGCATCCAATTCCTGTAAGAATATGTTAATAAGACGCTTCCCATTATGCAATCGATTGTAAGACTTGGAATTATCAGGCCGGCTAGGAAGCAGTGCTGGAACTGGAACAGGTGGTGTTGCAATACAGGCGGTGTTGCGTTGCGTTGTATGTGGTTGAAGGAAGTGGGGACGAGTTAATTGGAGGATCTATCTAATTGCGATCAAAGAGGGAACAAAGGCGGACATTGAGAACTTGCAAGTGCGTACGTTTTTGGAGGTTGTGGGGACAAGCCACGTAAAATGAGTCGTCCGACTGAAAGCGAATTTTATCTTAAGAGAAAGCATGTGTTTTGTTTGCAATTGTTTTTACGTATGGCTTTAGTTTAAGATTTTGGAACAAGGGCCCTTATAAGTTAATTAAGCCAAGATTGTAACTTGTCTGAATAAATATTCGTGTGTATGCAAAAAGAAATTATCTGGTTGTTATTTGTATACCAAAATAATCCATTTATTTTATAAATACGGAATATTTTTTTAAATTGTACGAATAGTTTATTAACAAGTAAAACTAACAAATTACCTATGATGATTTCTTAAAGATACTAAAATCCACCAATATAACCGCGATGCGATGGAATAATTTTAGGTTTCATCATGGAACCTAGTAGGTAGTACCAAATAAGCTATTTGGGGGGAAATAAATTGTCTCGTTTCAAAAATCTCATCTACTAGGTTATGTTGGATTAAATTATTTTGTTGGGGGTGTTTCGCGAACTTCTCCAAAAATCTAATTTTAGCACTCTGATACATTTATTTTATTTCATTTCATTATTGACGATATACTGATGTCATGGTATGTATTGTACATGTTCATTAAGTGCTTCGTTTTTTTAATCTTAAAACGATAGAATTAACTAGAATTAAATGCGTAACCTCCCAATACACGGTTTTCATTAGCTGCAGACGGTGAGCAACGCCCAGTACAAGGAAAACCCGATAAGCACTAAAATATGTTATCATCATAGTGGGTTTGACTTAAGACGATGCCCTCCTCCTGCTTCCGTCTCTGTGGCAGTCTCCCCCACGCATTCCTTTTATCGATAATGGTAATGACCTCGACAGCGTATTTCCTAGATCCAATCGAGATCTTGAAGTTCATGACGGACCACCAATTGAGCTTCGAACAAGTCCAGGCCTACTTTGACACCCAGCTAGGACTGGAATCATCAAGGGCGAGTGATGACATCCCAAGACTCTTCCCGGTCTGCATTAAATCCCACTCAGAAACGTTAAGCACCAGTAAATCCGATGATTTGAGGCAGTTCGCGAATATTTTGGAAAGCATGGAAAAGGCATATGACTGCCGGGGGAGAGCTTTACCCTTCTACGCTTTTAACAAGAGTGTTCATTCGACAGGTCACAATACGGAGTGGCCTTTGAAGGTGTCGCTGTCAATCTTACGAAATTTCTAAACAAGGCTTAAGTATTGTAATAATGTGGTAGTAGGCTGAACGGAAGTTGACTGAAATTTCTCACATTACCCCTCCCACAGATTACCTTTAGTCGACTAAGCACCCCAGATGGGAGTGTAAAGAATATGAGACAATGGATGCACATAAATGTGGAAACTAGCCCGGATATCCAGTACCTTTACGTGCAGTCGATTGTAGGACCTTTAGGACTCCCATCCGGCCAATTTTCGGATGAAGTATTGCCTTGTGGAGGGGCCACAGCAGAGGAGATTAGCACGGTTAAAATAATATACTGTGATTATCGCTCCAAAGCTGATATAAATGTGAGATTCTCTCCCTTCTCTCTCGATATGAAGATCATTAAGTTTTTTAACGCTTTACACCCATCTATAATGTGTCGTATATGTATGTAGCATCCGGTAGCCTACTTTGGAAAGCGATCCGAAAAGGCTGGAGGCTTCAGGATGAATTTTAAATGGCATGATATCACTTGCCTTGAAAGCCCGTATTTACAATTTATGTTAGTACGTACTTTATTAATTTGAATTTTTGAACTGATCAGTTTAACTAACGCAAGTGTGTTCACTTTGATATCAGTCATGAATGAAGTCAATCATGTTTGTTTCAACATTTTTCCAGATTAATTCCCATCAAGACGCTGGAGGCGGGTGCCTTGATGGGGCAAGACTTTCAGCCATTACTTTCCCCAGTTTATACCAATTTCGAGTTTGACAGTCGAGATGGTAAAGTCACTTTACATTTACTATACATTTACAATTTACATAACTCACTGTTTCAAACCAGGGGAAGGCTGTGGGGAAAGTAATGATAAATGATAAAAATAATAATAGTAATATTTTTTTACATTGAATTTTCCCAGGTTTAGTAACTCCATATTATATTGACTGGAGTAGTGAAGCAAGTTGTGTCAGTGGTACAACAGCCTTATACCATGATGGGGTCACTGTCCCATTACAGTGGAAAAAGAGCTCCGTTTTGGATAGACTTCCTTTCAATGAACATTATGAAAAGTGTTTGGTCGGAGGCATAGGGAAGGAGGAAGAACGGAAGGAATGCCCTCCGGTAAACATCCTAATTAATTCAATAAATTTATTATTATACTTAAAAAAAACGTCTCATAATTCCTTTTCCTCAAATAAGTATCATCATATTACATTTAAATACGAACCAGGGTCCATTTGAATGCCCCACGAATCTTTCATTCAGAGGCATAGCTGACTCTTCTGCCGGGTTTAATGCGATTATAAGCAGGAGAAGGGATGATGTACGTGCGCACACTCAATTTTGAAACTGACTAATGAATTTTGCCCACCGAATTATTTAATTGTCCGAAATATTTAAATCATGGACACATTTTTCAATTCCGTATTCCGTAGTTTGACAGGATTGTCAAAAATATTGGCTGCCTCCCGTGCTACCTTCCATCAAGAGAGGAAGTGGAAGGGTGTCCTCCAGGAAGTGAAAGTTTTATTGCTAGGAAAATAACGAGTAGAGGAGCACGTATTGTTGTTCCAACAGAGGAACATACTCTTGATCACAATGAGCTGCTGAATTCTCCGGTAAATTCCGCGAACTAAATTAATTACATAATAATTTAGTTTCTGAGGAAGTAGGTAAAAACTTCCCAATGTGTACTTAACCAAACCTAACATTCTCAGGTAGACGCTCGGGGACACGGTGCGATCGCAATGTTAATATTTCTTGTCATCCTCCCCATTTCCTTTTTTATCGGCCGGTTTTATCGGGAAACCGTTCCTTTGGGGTGTTGGACGAGCCAGGGGGACTTCTGGATTATTGTAAGCATGTCCCAGGCACCGATTCTCTTCCGATTAAAAACCATTTGATGATGATGACCTAAACTTACACTTTAATTATTATACATATTCCAGATGCACGGCATACTCGTCCTAGTGGGCTGGCAACTGATGTGGATCTCCTTCGGAAAAGTGACAACCGGCCACGAAGGCCTTTTTGTTGGTGCGGAGGACTGCTTCGAGTCTGCCTGGAATAATTCAAAAGGGCTCAATACTACAGAGCAGCAAAAGGTCCTGCTTAAGCTGGATAACTGTATCGAGGGCAGAGTGGGCTTCTCCTGGCATGCCACGCTCGGGATGAGCACTGCCATTCTCTACAATCTACTTCTTATCTTGGGCATGTATCGGAATCCTAAGCCACATTTGAGGAATTTCCAGGTCACAGTCCATTCGCATGTCGGATATGCAGCGTATATTATGGGAGGTGAGGAAGAAGCTTTTTTTTTACTCAAAAAATTTCTTGATGAGGTATGATAAATCTTTTCAACTTTAAAAGACGAATTGTTTTACTTTGTAAACTCAGCGGTCACCATCTTCTACTCGGTTGAGGTGCGATCCTGCCTGGAGTTAATAATTTGGCCAGCATCGCTAATCGGGATAACGTTATCTGCTTTTGGGATAGCCACCTTTCTAACCATGAAAGAGGATAGGAGCATTGGAGTGATCCCTCGGAGACGGCTGTGGCCCATCCAAGAGCACATACAGCTCTTCGATAGAAGCCCGATACAAACGTGTAAACTAATACTGTTAGGAGGTTACGTAGGATTACTGTTAATAGTTTGGGGCGGTGCATGTGCTAGCTTCGCACTCATTTCCAGTTCGGAAACGAGGGTCTTTGGAAATTTTGACTCGGATGGTGTCACTTCCGGTTGGTTGGCTAAGTGTAGAACATCAAGTTTGAGAATTTCCTGGAAATAGTTTCTGGCAAAAAGGGGGGTTCATAAGATGTACATTGAATTGGTTGAGTTGTGATTTGCCCAATAAATGACTGTAGTCTCGGGTTGCCCCCAGATGAAGTTCAATTAGCGTTATATAAGATACTTTAGCTCTTGTATGTAGTCTTTAGTGAGTTGCGTTTACTTCTCATCTAAATAAAGTTAGTAGCGTTTGTAAACTAGCTTTCAAGTGGCTTTATTTAGTGAAACTTTATTTGATGTGAATTAAATTTAAACACAATAGCAGCAAACAAAAAAATGTAACAATGTTTTGCTACTTGTTTTGTAATTTTACCATAATATCATGACATGACTCTAGTAGCAATAAATCCCAATCGATGAAATGGCCAAAGAAAACCAATCAACATTTTTATGCATTTTATACATTATTTATTTATTTATTTTTCATTTCAAGCTATATCAATGCATGAATCCTTCATGTATGTACGAGCACTAACTAGCAATAAATATGGTTAAGTTTACACATCGGTTTTCACGAGTTTTTTTCTTCTTAATAAGTTATGACTACCCGCATACTACACTGCATCAGCTGCCATGTTCAGTAAAAATGACAAACTACATGATTATGAGTGAGTGCTATATGACTTGCATATTTAGCTTTTGGAACGGTACAAATTATCCAGGAGGGAGTCCCCGTAGTCATTGTTCCCCTCTCCGAACAGCCGTCTCCACAAGAGGACCTTGCTCAGTTGATTATTGACGGATGGGGCAAGGTGAGAACTGCCTAGGTAGGAGTCCATCATCGTCCTTTCAAAGTTGTTCCCATTCCCATTACTACTCTGCCAGAGCTCAGCTATCCCACCTGGAGACTCCAGCGATCTTAGAACTGGTATGGAACCAGCAGGTGTTTCACCCCCTCCTCCATTGGAGCTCCTTCCCCCTCCTCCTCCGCCCATTTCCCCATCACTCCTTCTTCCTATTCTGGGAAGGGACTTGACAGCTGGCGCCTTTTATATGGGTTCCGTTAAAACAACACATGGAGGAAAATAAGTTAATTAATTACTTTCATTGTGAGAATGGGTTTTTGTTAGAAGGAATTAGAAAAATATGTTGTTTGATTGTAAACTAATTTTTTTTAAAAACAAGCATAAAAATAGAAGAAGAAAAATACATCGATGGCCTGTTTAGTTGAGCCGTCGGAATGGGGTGGTAAGCATGAATGAGAGGAAATTTAGTATTTATTATGAATGATTGATGTTAATTGTGTTGATTAAATACAGTTGAAAAATGTAGAAATGGGGGAATGATGTTGACTACAAGAGGAGTGTTTCTTCTTACGCTCGCTTTGAAGTAGTAGTTTGGCTGACCATGGATGACTTCCGCCAGGAATAGGGATGAGATGACGGTGAGTCTAATAAGCACCGGCAAGCCTAGCGGATATGGGCCCGCTACAACAATAATTAAAAACGAATAAAGAAATTGCAAATAAAATCACGGCAAGTTTTATTCAAGTACCAAATACAATCAGCTACCTTGCTGCCGTAATCCTATCATAATAGATGTAGAAATCTCTCCCAAACTGGTTTTGCGATGGACCGACCTTCACTTCTGATTTTTTAAAATCCCTTTTCTAAAGAAAATTAGGCAAAATTGGAAGCTAACTGAAATTCGAAGCCTCTGCTAGCAATCAAATATAAAGAAAAATTTAACTTTCTACTACTGTTGACTTTCACCACACCACTTTCACTCTCCAAATAACTTCCCGTCTTGTGGGAATCCCAGCCTTTTATACACTCTCATTTTGAAGGAAAAACGTATGTATTTATTTGACTGATGAAACGAAACTTATTTTCTACGTTCTCTGTAATTATGTCAAATGTCGCAGTGAGAAATAGATATACATAATATAGCTTATTGAGTCTGGGCTAGATTTCCAATCCCACACATTTGCATATATATTTAATTGATTTAGTGTGAAAAAATAATAATACGAAATGAAAAGAGCAGACAGGTAGCAAGCAGGTGGACACAAACGGGGGGAAATTTTCCATTGTGTTCCTCAATTTACTTAAGAACGGTAAAAAGTCTTCCTTTTATGTGATTTTTTAGCGTTGGTGAGTGAACGCAGTCTTAATAGGTCGTAATGAAGTCACACATTATGAAGTAAAGGGAGATATATTACTTCAATGAGAAAATGGTGTCATCAACCCACACAACATTTAGTATTTTATTGTTGTTTTCTAAAACTAATAATATTTCGTACTAAGCAGATTTTTTCTACGGGTGCCCGCATGGATGCCGTTTGTCTTGTAGTGCGAGAGTGGGGGGAAAGTAAAGTAAAAATTAGGAAGCCATTTAGGAAAAAGAGCCATGAACCATCGCATAATGAAGAATCAGGCCGGGCTGCAATATAGTACCTTGGTTGCTCAATCATCCAGTAAAAGCATGCTTGTATCATCATCAATATCCTAATAAAGTCATTTTTCAATTTAATTATTATTACATACATAGTTTGTAGTACGTTTATTTTTCGAATGGTATGTCGCCAGTGAAAGTGGAGACATACCAGAAAATGTTATAAAAAGTGATTAGGCGTGGGGTGGAGAAATAAAAGATGAAGATTGGAATAAGTGGGACATGAGAGCCTAGAAAAACTGTTCATGTATGACACAAACAGATCTATCTACTCTACTAAAACTGTGCTTTTTAATTATCATGCACATTAAAGCCAGATGGTGCCTTCCCTTCCAATCCCCTTCATATACTGAACCAGATTCTTTGCATTTACGAAAAATCACTGTGTTCTTATTTTCCAGAAATTCGATTGAATTTATTTTGCTATTTTTAGATGTTTTGTATAAAATACAAATATCCATCTCTCTTTAATATATCCAATTAGCGATTAATTACCAAAAAGGGTAAATAACAATAAACCTATTTTAAGATTGGGCAGATTGAATTGCTCCCCCGCTGCTTCCGATTGTGGATGCCAACGTTCACCTGCCTGCTAAACGACGAATAAAGTGAACTCAGCCAGGTCCACTATTGAGACCATCCCCGTTCCCATCCTGTTGCTTCAGCTTCTGCCCTGCTTCAACTCACTTGTCCGGCAGGTTTTGGTCGATCCCTCTAACTGAGAGGGAAAACTGGAATGAAAACGAGTGGGTATTAAAAGAAAACCATGTAAAACTGCGTCATATTTTCGCAATTGTCCTATACTTGTAGCTTTACGTAAGTACTCCCACTGGAAGATGACGCCGTTCTTGTCGAAATCATAGTGCTTGAACATCCACTCCAAAGCTTAATATCCGGATAGGCAACAGGTGCCATGTAGAGGGAGGTGAATTCTCGAATTCTGGAACATTATATCCATTCCATAATGACTCCCATTAAAACTGACATAATATGCAAAATATTATTCCCACCTTCATTGCCGATCCTGCCATCCATATTTGCGCCGATCATCAGCTCAAAAATGCGAAGCAGCAAAAGTTTCGGATCCCCAGCCGCTTTGCTCACGGTGGTGTCCAACAGCGTGAAGACGGACACGTCACTAGCTCCTTCTTGGAATCTGTTGAATCTCCTCTCATGTGTTCTGGCTGCTAGCTATAAAAATATAAAAAAGTTAAAATTAGGAAGGGAAGATGAAATTACGTAATTTTTCGTACGTTAATTGTCTGTTCTGCTAACGGCCTTATGTCATTTCTTTTAGTTCACTGTCAAATTTCCTTATTACTTGCAAATTTTGGAATCTGTTGAATCTCCTCTCATGTGTTCTGGCTGCTAGCTATAAAAATATAAAAAAGTTAAAATTAGGAAGGGAAGATGAAATTACGTAATTTTTCGTACGTTAATTGTCTGTTCTGCTAACGGCCTTATGTCATTTCTTTTAGTTCACTGTCAAATTTCCTTATTACTTGCAAATTAAATATTTTGCTAATTAAATGATTTCCCACCATCACTTCCAGCCTCACTCCTTTCATCCTCCATGGTTTGTTGGGTACAGCAAAAACATCAGCGCGAACACCAACACTGCTCCTACTAAAACTGAGACGGAGCAAGTTTTGGAAGGCACGTTACTTCAAAATTACAATTTCGATATGAATTTAATTCATTTTTTTAAACTAACGATACAGAAATTGTAAGTCGATTATGCATTATGCAATATAAAAGATCTTGCGGATATAAATGATAGTGTACCACAGTCAGTCACAGTAGTCGTGCCGTCGTTGGTTTTAACTTTTTATCGTTAAAGTGGGAAGTGTAGGTGTGCATAAAATCCATCTGAATTTTTCAGGAATGAGCAAGTCGTAAAATAGTTCCTTCCTTGAACTGGTGGTAATATTTCGACACATGTAATGCAATAGAATGAACTTTTAGTTCAGAATGCAATTAAATATCTTTAAGGAAAAGGGAAATATTCCCATTACAGAATTTTCTTTTACGTTTCAACACTTTTAAATTGCAATCAATTATATAATGTATCGCAGCATGTATCATCTTCAGTTCCAGTCATCCATACATTATCATCAGTGATCAGGTATGAGCAGTGATCAGGTTTCTAATCTAATTGCGCTATTATGCTAATTTTGGTAATTTTCTATTTGATTCCATTTCCAACCATTTGATTTATTCGTACTTTAGCCCTCCTTTTACTTTTTAGTACTACCCTCCTCGTTCCCAAATCCCAACCAAACGTCTCTACTCTCTACTCGACTCCCTTTTCCATTCTACCCTTTTCACTCAAGCTACCTCATGAATATGAATCATGAAATTTATTATGAAATGATATTGAACTCAGTGAGGAATCATGATAAGATAATAATAAACGGTGCTTTATGGTTAAGCCGTCTCAAATTATGCAACATTGCACTAAAAATTGATGCAAAAACAAATGCCAAATTATGCAGTTTGATGCGG
>JAQIWX010000762.1:0-13751 GCA_034696785.1 Lepidocyrtus cyaneus | reverse complement strand
CAGAAGGTCAAGTTACCCCATCCCACCAAATTTCAAAAAAATCGGAGTTGACGGGGCCTTCTTCCGATAAGCCAAAATTACTATTCACCAGACATGCTAACCACATGCCATATTTAGCGTTTATTGTACATTCGATATCACCTACACAAAAACAAAATCCTGATTGCTATTATCTACAGCATCATCAGAATAATAAAACACTATTATTTACACAGTAAATCTCTATTCTCACATTAATTAATTGAAATTCAACAATTATTCACGATGACTCACGACCTCAATTTGTAAATAGGTTAAGCAAATTCAACTTTTGAAAAACAATACGTACTTAAACAAAATTAAATTAAATTCATCGTTACATTAAGCGACTTGTATAAACGACTTTGGTAGTAAGTAAACTTAAATCCCTTGTAAAGCTTGACATTGAAAAAATGGGCGAGTGAAATTGCTACTTAGCCCCTTGCAAAAGCTAATGATTTCTACTGTACAACTTCCACCTTGTCTTGGTTATGATTAGCTACATCCTCCTCTTCTTCTGGAACTCCCTTAATTTTTGCCATGAACTGTCCAAAGCCAAGTTGAGGAATCACCGCCGTAGGAATCCTTGATTTATTCAAAGCTAGATCCGGAGACCATACATTGTTAAGGTATGCCTGACGTTTGTACATCACCCATAGTGTCCTCTCGAACCCAACCGGAAGCTGCTGGCACTGACAATTTTCCTTGCATGCTATCACAGACAAATCTGAATATAAACAAGGTAAAATAAGCCATTAAAAACTCTATCCTAATAAAGCTAAAGATTAAATCATGTTCG
The DNA here is from genome assembly GCA_034696785.1 of Lepidocyrtus cyaneus. Taxonomy (NCBI): domain Eukaryota; kingdom Metazoa; phylum Arthropoda; class Collembola; order Entomobryomorpha; family Entomobryidae; genus Lepidocyrtus; species Lepidocyrtus cyaneus. The sequence continues at coordinate 12,934 of JAQIWX010000762.1, read as the reverse complement.
CATATTTTTTTACAATGGGAGAGGGCAGGATGGTCAGCAAAAACGGAATTCAGGATTCTCTGGAGATAGCTGGAATCATGTCTGACAATCTCTGCGAGGTAGGGAAAATCTAGGATAGTCCAATAACTCAGCGAGCATCTCTGCAACAGTGACTGGTACAGCCGGCGAATCCTTTTATCTTCTTCATGGTTCTTTGGACTTGCTTCTGGCTCACTGTCGTCACTCATGTTGTGGAAGAAAGTTCCTAAAACTAGTTTCCAAATATACTATCATTATGGAATAAACCGCAAATTAAAAGTTAGTTTGGGTATTATAACAGGTATGCAAAATTAAGATGCATGCACCGACAACTTGACATATCCGGCTGGACTAACGGATATTTTTTCACTTTACCCCTCATGGGCATTCCTTCATTTGCATGAAGTTGTTGGAGCATTAACAAAGTTCCCTTAACTACATGCTAGATTTTAGGAAAATGAAAAACGTCCTAAATGCTCCTAACATATCCAGAGAGGAAGCTGCGTCGTATCTAACTTTCTATATTCAGCCATTTCCAACGATGTTTTTTGGGGAAAAACCATAACGAAACTGTATGCATACAGGATTCCCTTAATAAGGTCCTTGTATCTCTATCAAAGGTTTCCCCATCAGAATCAGATCATCCCTGATCCTGACATTGCCATGATTGCCTACATTTATTCCATTAACCTTGTATTACTACTACTACTACTGTTTAGTGACGCCCTTCCATCATGACAAGGGCACCTTTTTCTCTCCCCTAAACGTTTAAATGCACAGCTGAAATGCAGCATCATGTGACTTTGTTCTAGCACTTTCTCCCAGAAAGAATCTGTTCAACCTTCAATTTCTTCACATATGGTTAACAAGGCTTTACTTTCTCTTGGATTTCACGTACCTAGGTTGGCAGTCTTCCTTTCATATGAGCCACAACAAATGTATGTGTTGTGTAACTATGTATGCATCTGGAAAGATCTTCATGAAAAATAATTTAACCACGTAGAAAATATGGGTTGATGATAATGCATAAAAAATCATCTTAAACTCTATAAAACCATGTTCCTTACCAGCAGCTACATCTACCTTTCTAATCCAAAGAAATGACCGATTCCCAAGAACCTTTCTCCTTCCTCATGGAATGTTTATGCAATGCGCATGGCAGGACTAAATCAGCCCACCAGCATGAAGAAAGTTACATATGGCTATATAGCTATAAAGCCAGGCTTACGTATATAGCAAAAGAAACTACTGCAAAAACGTAGTACTAACATCCGCTTCCTGCATCGGTTTCTATAAAGTACGTCATGTGTTATGCTGGAATATGAGTACAGCCATGACTCAGATCTTTTCCCTTTCGTTTTATTCTCTGAATCTCCTACGTGTGCTTATTACGCAGAAGGGAACGTGGAAAGAGCCATATTATTTCCTTTCTTCCTCACAATATGACTCAACTTTGGAACATTCATTCTAGAAAGTGCGATCATAGCTGCAGTCGACAAGTTTTGGAGTAAACCTCAATAATTTCATTTATATTTTCTCAATAATATTTTAATAGAGCTGGAATTAGAAATTGGACCTTTTTGAATTATTAAAAGAATTGATTTTTAACTAGAGCTGAATAAAACAAAATTTCTAAAAGAAAAAAGCTTATTTTACACCCACTTTAAATACGGTTTTAGTCAGGATACCAGCTAAAAGTGCAACCTTTTTTTAAAAACTCGCCTAAACCATTTGCCTTCATCTTTAATGTTATAATTTGAAATTTGGGCTGAAAATTTTTTGTCTGAAAGAAATAATGTATTCCGCATCTTGAATATGACGACAAGTTCGAAAACCCGTGTCGTGACTATAACAGAGAGTGGACTTAGTAGAACAAAGGTAGTCTACAAGGGCATCAAGAATAGTAATAAAAAATCATCCTTAGTCAATAAACACTTTAGTGACCTTCAAGATCTTAGCGATAGTAATCAAAATAATAAGCGCAAGAGAAAGACTTTAAATTGTGAAGTGAAGTGTGACTATAAAAATCAAGTTTTCTTGTTGCGGACTAATTACTTGAAACATTTGTAAAAATCTTGCTTAAGGATAATAATTTTGCGCTTTTTGTTAAAAGAAAAACATTGTTTGTCCGTCGGATTTCGCCTGAAAAGCGTGTAGCGTATTTACCGATATTTAGTCAAATACATGTAAAGACTTTTACATAACAAAATCCTTCGCATCAACAATAAAAAAAGACATTTAAAAATTAAAGTTTCTTTCGCGAAAAAAAAGCATTAGTGAAGGGAGAATTTATCCTTGGGGGAAATTTGTTTGTTTGTCTCCGAAGAAAACAGGTAAGAGCAATGCCTCGGGAAGTCGTCAGCGTTGAGTAATCATATGATATGATGCTATTTTTACACTTCCGCATTTCCCAAATTATTTCCTACTCGAATCTTCTAGAAGCTTTTATGCACGCTTTAAAACTGTCGGTAGCTTAAAGAAATCAGATGCATCCAACCTTGGTAGCTCTTTCCGTACATATAACCAATTTTACTACTGTAATTAACCTTAGCATTAAACAAGGATGAGTCTCTGAAATTAAGTCGGAACGTCTATGACAAAGACAAAAGACACTATACCTAAATGGGCGAATTTTCCTTAGTTCGCATTCCATCCGATTTCATAACAAATCCCTGACTCAAGTAGGTTACGACATTTTACGTCAGAGAAAGAGCGCAAAGAACTTATCATAAATACATAATATATTTAGCCTTTGTCCCAATAACTTGAGCATGGAAGGTGAGCCCATTTATAACGATATGGTTGTGGAGAATAAAATCGTGACGCCAGCCATGAAATGCAAACTGCCTTGTTTTCGCTTCTTTCAAACTCTATTTTGGGAACAAAATGTATTTAATTTTTTTCCTTTTACTGTAAAAGCCCAGTAACTTCTCGTCCAACTTGGGATAAGTTGGATGGGATAAGCCTATAAAATTTCAATGCAAATGCAAAGATGCTATATAGTTGGCTCCTTATGTACATTGCTCTATAGGATACAACTAAATAACAAGAAAAATTACACATGCATGCAAAATATGTTTGCGGTGGATGTTCCACTCTCTTCCTTCTGCCGAGAAGAAAGCAATGAAATAGGTACATCAGATCATGAATGCATAGCAAGTCGGGTTGGGATTACTCTTATTTGCTTTTACTTCATATAAAACCACTCTGAAGTTTGCAGTTTCTGAATGATAAATTACATGGAATTACTAGATGACATGCAGAAACTGACTGAGTTGGATATGGGCATTGTATACATATTTTTATAAGCATATTATCTAGGTATATGCATATCGGGTATAGGTGGACCATAGCTAGCGATTCATCATGTCATTATAGGATTGATAGGCTGCGGTGTACATTGAACTTTTGACGTAGTTTCTCCTTCGGTTGGTTGCCTTAATCCAATATCACCTTCTGACAAACAAATTCGTAAAATGAATGAAATCAATATGAATGTTTTGCGTTGTTGTGAAACACGGCCGATATATAGTAACTCGCTCAGCACGATGTGTAATGCGCCACTTTTTGTCAGCAACATACCATTCATTTCATTTCCTTGCTTTGTGTCTTGTAATGTCGATAAATAAGGGCTGTTACAAAAGTTTACATAATGGAATATTTTTTGTATTCCAAACTTTGCTTCAAATGCAATGCTCATCTTCATTCTACAACATGATTGCTTTGCTATTCTACCATTTTAATGTATCATCCATCCTCTATAATACTCTATAGATGTAGTGATGAAATACTCTATAGAATTGGAAAATTGTCAAAAATGATAACATGCTTTTTTGTTGAGACATGATGGATAATAGAAAGGGTGTAGTATAAAAGTAGAACTTGCAATTAAAGCCAAGAAGTTTACTGCGTTTTAATTAAGTAACATGCTTTATGAAAGAGAAACTAGTTTCGACACTTTCTTTAGTTGAGTGCCATCGTCATCATAGCTCACATCGAGTTCACGTCCACATAGAATACCTTAATATTTTTCACTGCCGACTTCAATTTTACTGGAAAATGATCTACATCAAGAAAGGATTAATCAATTTTTATTTGGAGACTGACAGTGAAGTTCAAACATGACGTGCATAAGCATTATAAAATACCTTTCTATTATATCGTGCATAAGCATTCCCGATGTGTTTGAATAGGTAGAATAAAAATATTTTATTGCCGATTGTTTTACCGTCTCACAGTTTTATAGGTTTATTATTCCTCACACGTGTCATTCGTTAGAGATGAGATGAGACATACATGACATCAGAAATATTATTAAAAATCAGGGTTGACCATCGTATCAGTGTTAATTCTAAATTTTAGGGCTGTAAACGAAAGCATGAAAAATATTCATTGAGAAGTTGTGTCTGTGCTACGTATAATATGCTGAGCTGAGTGAAAAGGCATTAAGGGCAGAAAGGTAAGCTGTCATTTTGAGATTGAGACGTGAAGTTATTTTACATACTGGAAAAAACGGAGATTCCAGGTGTACAAATTTGGACAAAGCAGAACTAGCCTTACAAATTGCTATGATCTTGAATCTTGCATAAATTTTTAACAAAGACTCGCACGTGCAGATACTGTGATGGGTATAATGTTCAAGTCAATGTCACAGTCGCTGTAAACTAACTCATGTGCCTCTTATTCATCTTGCTTTGTTGTGCATTCAATTAACAATACAGTGTTAAAAATTGCTTCCAGTATACATGAGTTTTTATCTAGGTAATTTAATTATCACTGAGATTTTTCTAGGTTAAATTGAAGAACAATAGAGACCATGATCCTGACTTGACTCATTGCCATATGTGATACGAACCATTTGGCATGTTCCCTCCCTGGTTGGTTTCAGAACTGCACTGAAATGAGATTATCCATGTACAAAATATAGATACCAGAATTCTGGTCTTATGCATGCAGCTAGGCACTTCGAAATTATTTTTAGGAAATGCGCAGCACTAGAGAAAAACTGCAAGGGTGCAAGCAAATGAATGTCAACAAAGTTTATGACTTTTTGTCCTTCCCAATATTTTATAACACAGCTCTGGCTTTTTTGGTCATCCACATAATTGCGAATAGTAAGCCCCATGTGTAAGTTCACAAGCACATATTGACGTGAGCAATCGCAAGCTGTCTGCCATGCCAAGTTTGTTCGTTATCCAGATCTGGTGGCTTCATTTTATTTATTTGTTTAATCCAATAGTCACATATCACATACATGTGACATAGGCATATAAGAAAATCACGTTCATGGGAGATACATAGGAACGAAAGAGGGGCTATAATGTGTTGTATAAAAATGGCTCTGTCATTGGCTTTAGTTCAAAATAAAACAAGCATAAGAACTAAAATTTAACGATGTTATGAAACAACACAGCTAATTGGAAGTTACGCGGATATACATGAAAAAATAAACATGCCAGTTTGCTTGCACTAGCGTTAATTATGCTTCCCCTCGCTGAGTTTTAGCATGTAAATTTAATCATGTATGCAGCTGAGTTTACGCAAATTCCAATTTGCCATCTTTATGCTCGCAATTTAATTTGTAAATTAAAGGAACTGGACATTCCAATTTTATCCACCTTTTCTGTGTGTATTTATCCGTACGTTTAATAAGATTAAAATGACCTACTTTAGGTTGGCCAAATGAATAAAAAATAGAAAAGTTCATCAGCAATATTTTAAGATTGTAATCTGATTCATAAATTCGTTCATTTGGTATTTTGGTTATTGGTGATGCTGATAAAAATGATCGCAAATGAGTTAATCTTTCTCAAACCTCATAAACAGAAACGTCGTAATAATTGCAGAAGTTTGTAAAGTAAGTTAGTCCCATAATCTACCTAATTTTATCAAAAGAAAGCTGACAAAACGCATTTCACGTTTTTGCTTCGTGTTATTATGTATTTTACACAAAGCATGCCATATTATGTGTCACGTACCGAAGTGGTTTATCATAAAACTGATTAAAAACACATTAATATTTTTAACTGGCAATGCTGTAGCATTCAGAAAGTTGTACTTCCCTTTTGGATTTGTGTGCAAACAAAACAATAAAATAGTCGTTTATTCGCAAAAGATAAACAACTAGTTTTAATAACTGTAAATTTTTCCACCCAACTTTTTGATATCGTGTGATGAGTAATTAATTTCAATTTTTAAAACGCTTGATTTGCTGTTATTACGCCTATTAAAACTGTTCATACTAGTTTAGCAACACAAACACAACGTCTGAATAGTTTACTGAAACTCCCTAATGGATTTGTACATAATTCCATCAACTTTCTCATCAAAATTGTGTATGCAAATAAAATGCATAACTAACAAAAGTAGTACGTAAAAGTTGTGTCTCATTTAGACTCTTTGAGATTTTATCGTATAAGCTCACAGGCTGTGCTGTAGACAAGTGTGGTGAGTACAAATATATATTCAACGAATACACAACCGACAGCATCAGTTACATATTGACGTGTATCTAGATCTGCGAAATGTGCAAGATCAAGATCAGATTCGATATTGTATCCTTCCAAAAGCATGGTAGGTCTTTTTTATGTGGTTTTTGCACTAAAAAATCAAAGATTTTCCATGCTTTTACTCAAACAAGTTGTAATAAAATGAAGATATCTTCTCATGTGTATACATGGATGAGGTAAGTGTATTAAATGGTAATCTAATCAAGCGTTGATCCTCATGCAAATGAACATGAATATTTTAGCGAAACAAGATGTTCCTGTCAGATCACTGCTTCTGCATGACATTCAACTTGCAGATGAGAAAGGCAATTACTTTTACAATGGGGCAGGTGGGCAAAACTATAGAAAGGAGAATAGGTTAAATAAGAATGCTTTATGTGAAAGAATATCCCAACAAAGATCAACTTATCCTGATTTGAATAAGCACATGGGCACATACATGTTCGATGCATATTGCAGTATAATATTCCCAACCTTCTTAGCTATCCCCAATTTATTCCTCGCTTAAAATTAACAAGTTTTTAGATTATCTATCATGTAACTAAAAATGAAAACCTACCTATGTAAATGTAATTAGTGTATGTATTGACTGGATTTCTTTTCTGGTATAAATAGGTTAACTGAAGTCATCCGAAGCTCAGACAGTTGTTTGATTCTTTCCAAGACGGAGTGACAAGTGTGAGTGAAGTGCTGCTGCGAAGTACGCCATTGCAATATTCAAGTTAAAATATCATAAACTGATATAAAAAAGCTGACCTCGGACTTTTTGACCACTTTGGTAAAACTTGATAAAGCAGAAGAGCTGTAAAGTGACTATTAAATTATTAGGTGAGCATAAAACGCTATCAGTTGTGCAAGTGCTTGCTTTACTTTATACTCATGTATGCAATCACATTACCAATATTTATTGTCTGTCTAGGTGTTGCTTATTGGAATTCGGAGGATTAAAAACTACTACATTTTGACTGGGAGATCAAGAGTGTCTGAGAAGAAGACTTGTCTGACTACTAGCTCATTTGCCTACATAGTCTAAGCAGGAAGCCCGGGGTTTTCTGTTTTTTTATTACTAGAACTAGGAGGTTTCATTTTATGGGTATGTTGTCAAATCTTTACCATTCGTTTGCTTTCTCCATTAGAATTGTCATAAATATGGGGTATAATGAGACAAAACATAATTTGTTCTTTGCAGATTTGAGGAATTTGTCTGAAGAACAAAATCGTGAATTACCTTTGGGAGAGGAACGAGGAAATGCATTCGATTCGTCTGCAAGGCGCTGTCGATGGGCTTGTGAGTGGCCAAGTTGACTCGGCAACCGGCCTGGACAGTACGCTACGCCTACAACTCGGCACAACCCCGTTTATCTAGCATCCCCCACTCAGGACTCAACTCATAATCAGAATCATTCAAACACAGCTTTAGTCTCTAATAATACTACTTCTACTACCACTACCCCCACATTATTGAAAGCAGATCAGCAACAGTCAAAACGTGCACCTTCTTTTCCAAATTCAGTAATCAATCTACTAGACGTTGTTAGCTCTAGCAACAATGGCAGTCAAAGTCAAGTCCATAGTTCCGATGACGAAGATGACGGTGGAGATGAGCAAGATGACGAGAGTGATAGTACGGAGTGTAGTAGCTCAGATAATGAGGAGAATTCTAGTGATGCAGCATCATCATCATCAGCTTCTCTTGCAGTTGAAGCCTTTGGTAGTAACTCGTTGCAGATTTCCAGGAATAGGGAGCCCCTGCACGTTATCAACCCGAAGGCAAGCAACTGTCATGAAAATATCGCACCAAGGAAGAGTGATGTGAGAGCTGCATCATGGCCACACAATCGGCCCTTACCATATCCTTCATGGGACAGCAAGGAGCCGCAAGTGGTCCATTTCAAAGATGTCTTGGAATATGAAGCATTCGCTGGATTCATTGAGCATATTTCCCAGCAAACTGTGGCCACGCATAAGTACAACACAGTTGGAAATTACATCAGGTCCTTATTAACACCATTTATTTCCATTGAGTGATTTTTTGTAATTTTTCTCATCATATTTAATTGAATGTAAATCACTTTTGAGCTTTGCAGATTTTACCAAGAATTCAAAGACTCTGGCGAAGATTCTTTGGTGTCCTTCTTCCGTACTTACGATCCACCAATAACACCCACCCATTATACATGCGTGGGTTTGGCAATGGAATTGATTGCAAGGATTAACAACTTCCTTACCCAGACTCATCGAGCCTACTCCAAGTTCTATATCGTCTCTGCGGAAGAGGTACTTACATATGTCACGGCCAAAAGAATGATGGCCTCTGAAAGCAATGATAATAAGGATCCATTAAAATTTCGATTAACTTAACGTTTTTTTTCTTCAGAGCATCGAGTCAGTGGAATCTTATATACGGAACGTGCCTCCAGATGTAACTCTGGTGGAGAAGGAGCATGTCGCCGTTTGCTTAAGGATAAAAATCGGGATGGGAATTGGAACGGAGAGATCAGGATATCTTTTGTTGGATCCGGGCTACCATGTTAGCCGCGTTGTCACCATTATGGAAGATAAATTGTATCCTCACACCGGTACTGATGCTAACTAATGAAATCAGTTATTTTCTGCTGACTGTCATGAGCAGTTGGAATGGAATATGGGCTATTTAAGACCATTCCACTCGGTCCAATAACAATAACGCACTTCTAACAAAAACCATTCTTTGTTGATAGGTTCCTTTGTGCAGGAAGACAATGGGAAGAAGAAAAAGGAGTATGAGTACACAACGGCAAGTGCTGATTACGTATCTTGGAATGTGACAGAAACAAAATCTGACTATCGGAGTGGATGGACGAACCTGATTTTTGTGGGTCGAGCATTCCGCAGCGGAGTGGATTTTGCAGAGAGGCGTAACCTCCTCTATGACTTCAAGTCCATTTTACAAAGGGACTCCAAAGGTCGACTCTTGGCAGGGATGTATTTCTCAACCAATCCGGTACGTTTTGTGCGTAAATATAAAATGGCTATGAAAATAAATTCTTGTTTGGAGATTGGATTAAAACTTACCTACGTCTTTATGCTTTTCCTTTCAATCGTTATAGAAAAAGGCGAAGAAGGTTACCCTCTTCTACATGGAAAACAACAATGCTGTGTACAAATACTTGAACATGGTAAGGGAGTTCAATGACTCTAAGGAACTCCAGATATGCGAGGAGCAAATGAATATGAAGAAGGGAGAGCTACTACAGTCGTTAAATTCCATCGGGGGGATTATTAACGACGAAGACTTTATCACTCAGAGCACAAAAATCAACAAAGAGATTTGGAGCATTTCCAGAGACAATTAGGAATAAGGGAACGAAACACAAAATTTGAATTATAATAGATGCCTTCGAAATCTTCAGTCAGTAAAACTTGTTAAAAAAAGTAAGTGCATGCTGCTCTAAATCTTTTATGAAAATAGAAGGGACTATAATAATAAATATAAAACTAAAAACACAATTTGACTAACCAAAGCAAAGCTAAACAACCTAACTACACTACTAACTAACTTTTAAAATCCAGGAGAAATGGCTATCCAAATCCATTCATAAATCCACATAATTAAGGAACTAAATACTTTTTATTGTTATCTATCAATTTAAAAAACTGAACAATTATTATTCTTTACACGTAGCAAACTCAACAATCCGCCATTTGTATATTTAGTTTTACACTTTAGTCTAGGAAAGGCTAAACGAAAGGCACAATTTCACTTTCTATTAGTCAAGGTTCAATTTAACATTATAGTTTTCAAACTAAGATTTCTGTTTTCTTTTACAGTATTTAGTACAATGCGTGCTGTTGTAATTTAAGATTTGCAAAATTGCAACTATTTAGTAACTAGAATTTGTCTGTGACTATTGTTTCTACTTTTGTTTTAGCATGTAACTTATAATAGCCGAGTAAGAAGGTACTCGCATACTACATTATATGTGACTTTGTTTAATTAATGTTCAATGGAACTGTTTATTTCATTGTATTCTACTTTAAAAACTTTCTGACTACTTTATACTCACTTATATCATGTATCATCTACACTTTTATTTAAAAGTACAATAAAAAATATTTTGCAAAAAGGAAAATTCTTTTTATTTTGTTCATGTAGGTCTGTTTTTTTATTATTAAAATCCCACCTCGTTCCCCAATTAACTTAACCCTCAAGACAAACGCACGTCGTGATCATTCAGATCCATCCTAGTACTTAACTTGACCTACATTACTTGAATTCCAGCAAAATCCCTCTTGACTATATATAGCTAAAGTGAAAGTAAACAAAAGCCGACTGACATATGGAGCAAAAGGGAGAAAGGCACGTTCCTGGGAGAATTCTTTTGATACGTTTTAAGCGTGGTGGATCTCATCATTACATGAGCCATTATTCTGTGTTCCCCCTTGCATTATATCTTTCTAGTGGAGCCCACCTACTTTCACTTCTCTTTGTTCAAATAATTACAGCCTCATCCCCTTCTGTCCCCTTCATTCATGTGCATTTTAACAGAGACAAAAGAGGAAACAACCAAAGTGAATTGAATTACATGAGATTAATAATGATGCGTAGAAGAAAAACCTAAAAAATACAGAAACTAACTTTTGAAGGGTAGGAGCACTATTTATTCCACCAGTTTTCTCTTCATCCATTCACGATACACCACAACAAAAAACTTCATTCTTTTCTGGACAATGAATAGAAGAGAAGGCTGTCTGCCCTCTAAAGTGGCTCTGGAACGCCTTCCGTTAAACCATATACATACCAGCTGCACGGAGGAAACCCTCAACCGGAAAACATTTCTGTTAAAAAAAAGAGAAAGTGGAGAAAGAGTGAAAAAAACAACTTGGAATACTGAAGAGCCCAAGTATTAGCAACTAACGAAGGCGATCCAAAGGGAAAATGGTAAAATTGTGAGTTAGTGTTGTGTTAAATAAAACCAGAGAGCTAGAAGGGAAGGGAGAGCTTACACAAGAAAAACGGAAAAATGCATAGAGTGTCGACTAGCCCGGGAAGAGGTTTGCGTGACGTCATCCGAATCATTGCATTAGAATGTTTACATCCAAGCAAGTGATCTCTGCAGCCATCCAATTAGTTTTGACTGTATGTAGAGATTTAAGTTTTAAGTGTTTCATTTATTTAAATTAAAGTTCAATTAAAGTGAAATACTTTTCAAACCTAGCAATAGTGTTTCAATCAAGCTATTTAAAATGCCTTCCTGTGCGGTAGCAAATTGTAAAAATTTTTACAAAAATAATTCTCCCGATCCGGGAAAGAAAATCAGTTTTTTTCATTTTCCAAAATCAAATTTAAAATACTCTTGGGCACAAGCATGCAAACGTGCTGACAAAATTAATTTTCAGTATGCTGTTGTGTGCTCTGCTCATTTTCGTAAAGAGGATTATGAACGAAACTTGAAAGCTGAACTGCTCCAATTATCGTATCGACCAAAATTAAAGGCCAGTGCAATCCCAACAGTAAATATTCCAGGCCACTCCAGGACTAACGGTGCAACGGACAGAAAAGACAGGATCGAAAGAAGACAAAACAGAGAATTAGTGACATCGCTTCTCAATAAATCAGTGTCACCTGGTAATTATAAATTTATATTTACATGTTATCATTTATATTATTTTTCTTTTGCGCTCATAGTTTATGGTGATTATGTGATTTGGAAAGTAAACATATTCATATTGTTTTTCTGTTTCTGTTGTTATTTTCAGACATTGCGGCGAAGGAAGTGGAGAGCGACACATCCCCTGACCATTCCAATTTAATTGAAATTGAAACAAGAAGCGTTAGCAATCAAACGGAACGTGGTATAGGTAACGAAGCTAATTCTACAAAAAAATTGCGTTTTATTATGCGTTCCAACATATAACATTCAAGTTAACAATCATTATAATTTGAAATTTAAAATAACCATGAAACATTATGTTGTGTTTGTTTAGATTGGGAGGAAAAATACAAAGATAATCTTCTAAAATTCAAGCAGGCTCAAAAGCGGGTTCAGCTACTATCAGCTCAACTGCAGCAATTAAAAACAACATCCCGCCTAACTACCGTTCGGCAGCAAGCACTTATCAGGCGTCAGGTTAAGCAGCTGACTAAATTAATGAAGAAGCCGGAAACTAAGCGATCACCATCACCATAAGCGACAGCCCGGCATCATTGTTCCAGCATTAAGGATAATGAAAGAACACTCAAAATACATGACTACTTTTGAAAAAGTGTGTATAGTTAGTTTTGACGAAATGTCTGTTTCTGTTTTGGTACTTCTACCTTCTTTAGTTACGCATTAGATCCACTAGAAGCATAGAGGTAGAATAATATAAACTAGAGATAACATCCCATTCAAGAAATTTTCTTTTTTTGACCCCTTGACACTGTA
>JAQIWX010000761.1:0-13766 GCA_034696785.1 Lepidocyrtus cyaneus | reverse complement strand
GCATAACTACATGTTGTTTTAAATGTTACTCATATGAAAATGCATACCTAGCATGGAGAAATGTATATCAGGCTGAGCCATTTTTATATGGTCACTATCATATTTCCGTTGCCTGTCTCCATCCACCACCTCGAATGCGAACGATCGTGTTGTGGATGGACCCAAATCAATCCCGTTTTCATCGGTACACATGAGGACATCTTTCGACGGTGGGAGATACTCTCTTCTCATACTCAACCCTTTAGTCGTCCCTTTCTCTTTGTGCTGCTACCGTTTTGAACAAAGTAAGCATTCATTCCATAATATTTTAAATGCAGGTATAAAATTCGTTGCCGGAGAAAATGATGTGCTTTAATTTTAATTAACTGTTTACAAGAATATATACCAATTAAATGAAATTAATATTTACCATCCGACGACAGACTTTTGGGATAGATGATAGACTATAGCCTTTAAAACGGCCAATTTATGATTCCTCAAGTTTTCTACAATCTGCAAGTAGTTACATAGGAGCATTGAAAGTAATTGAAATTGGAAGGGGCTCAAAAAATACTCACACGAGCGGGGTTGCATTTATTTCACATGGTCTCATACTCAAAAAGGACGGATTTCTGAGGAGAGAGTAGAAAATGCATTTTTGAACTAATTCAATTCAATAACCATGCATCCACTTCCCTGTCATTTCACTCTTGATGTATAAAACGAGAAAGGGAAAAAAATGAAAATGGGTACAATGTATGCCAGATATTATTATGATGTAGCACATTACGTAATGGAATATTATGCTGGGGAGTGAAGTCAAAAGTGGATTCCCCCTGTCCTTTATCTCACATGTCACCACTTCCCCATTATCCCCATCAATGTCGGAATATTTATGGAAGCACATATGGATCCACGTACACACATCCACACACATGACTATAGAATATTATTTTGTATCTGAGGACTGGGATCATAATGATAATGATAATGCATTCTCCCCCTTCTCCTCTCACACAAAGTGAAAGAAAGAGGGAGGAAGGGGACAGGGAGGGGGAGAGACTATTTCGTAAAATGTGGAAGTGAAATGAAAGGGATTTTTAGTCCTCTCATAGTCTGTCCGGCCATCATCATATCCCAGCTTGACTAAAAAACATGCACATGTGTAACTGGCTCACATTATTATCATACATGCATGTGTCATCAAGCTCCATTCTCTAATGTCATTAAAGCTGAGTTGCATGCATGCATCCTTCACATCGAAATCAAAAGTGCACTGCATGAAGGAGGGGAGAAGGGTGAAAGGAAAGAGTTGAGTTCAGGAGAAAATCATATTTTGTTGCTGTTATCATTATAGTTCTTTTTGGACGAAAATATTTAGCCGTATACGAGAATAATGCGATGGAGGGAAGCCTCAGTCACGGTGGTTTTCACTGGTGCATTGTGATAGTAAAGTAAGTAGGTAAGTAACTTTTTTTGTAAGGTCGAAAGACATTTCATGTATGAAAGTTTGTGGGGGGCGAAACGTTATACTATAGCATCGTATTGGAGAATGTTGCCTGTCTGGTTTCATTATATTTTCATAAAAACGAAAGGAAAGCTGCTTGATATTTTCGAAAATGGAAAGTAGGGGAGACAATGGCTACATCTGGGCATATGCCGTGACATTTTTTTCTGGAAATTGAAATGGAAACTTTGGGTTTTTCGGGGGTGAAATATCAACCTTCATTGCAATAACAACGATACATATTAATAACAACAGAAAAGACTGCTTTGCATTTTGGTGTAACCTTTTCAAATTGTTTAAATATTAAATTTTATTATTATTTCAAATAAAAAATATAAAAAATTTAAATCTTTTTCGTGGGGAATTAAGTGGATCAACAAATAAATAGCTCCGCCCTGACCAACAGATACATGGGTAATAATAATGCTTTAAAATGGTATTAAGATTGGGAGACAACCAATAAATGTTTTCAGAGATGCCTTTGGGGGCCTTCATATATGAGCCATGACTTCATGACCACTTTCACTCCGGCAACAAAGGGAGACGGACGAAAACAACACGAAAGTTCCTTCACGAAGAGAAGGCCACAAATTTGCCTTTGGAAGGTTTATTGTGATTACGTAAGTAAATTTTGTTATTTTTTTTCAAATACGCGGAAAAACGGATTATTGAAATGTTGGAACATACATAGATAGGTATATGGAATGGATGGTTGTACAAATAAGGGCTCGGGTTTCTTCCATCGACTTTTCCCCTAATGAAGCCTAAGCCTGGCAAGTTGGCGGTAGGTCGGGCAGGTGTTGTTCCAGGTAAAATAATGGCTTTTTCTCTTCTTCCCTTCTTCTCTTTCTTGCTACTTACCCTCACGGGATCAATTTTTTCTCCTTGCTTGTGCAAGGATAACCTCAAGAAATTCTTTGCGCCAGATCCTTTTTTTTACCAAACCACAGAGTCACACATATCCCTGTCCAATGATGCCAGGAGCGGCGCGGTGATGAGGTGGATTATTACGGTTGTGATTTCACAAAAGCCATCACCTCATCATCGTGGAGAAATGCTTATTTCCTTTCTCCTCAACTGGGGTTGGAAAGTGAATGCAAAAAGGGTGTACTTTATTATTATTTTTTTTAGAAAAAATAGGCCTTTACTTGACTTCGCGTTTATTTCTTTCTCTCTCTCTCTCTCTCTAATAAATATGTATGCCTCTCTGTCAATGAGCGTTCCGAAAGTAAAAAAAGCCTCCAAACTGGAAGGATTTACGCCCGGTGACTGGAAAGGGAAAGCTGACTCACACACTCTCATTCTGGATGAATGAATGAATGATAGAATGGGAAGAATTGTAGGGATATATATTTTTCCTCTGTGAGGGAAAAGGGATTATCATTTTTACAAGACTCTTTCTCTTTCCTCCTTCCTCCCTGTCCTGCAACACTATAACGGTTTACTATTCTTTCTCTCTCTCTGTCTCTCCAGGGAAGACAAGTAAAAAAGGGGTAAAAAATGTTGCTCAATGTAGTTTTTTAATGGAGGTGGGAAATCAGAAATTTGTATCTGCCCGTTGTGTCATCAGCCCAGTGGTAGTACTAGCTAGCAGCAGCAGCAGCGGTAATAATATCGAGGTGGCGGTGGTGGTCCCATTATACTCTCTCTTTCTCTATCTTTAACTGACATATACATCTATATCCCATCCATTATTATTTTCTTTGGAGGGGCGCCGGGGCTTTCCTAATCCTCCCAGCAATGCTACAGCCCTTTCTTGTTATCCTTCTACGTCATTATTGATATGTGCGTGTTTTTTCTCTCTTCATCCTTTAAAAAAATCGTATGGCTAGGTCGCATCTTTTATTTTTCAAAAAAAAATAAAAAATTCTCCTCCAAAAAACGAAGACTTTTACTATCGATGGAAGATGGAAAAAGCAGCAATCAAAATGCATACATTTTTTCTTCTTTTTATAAGTATGTAAAGCTGTTGTGCACGTTGAGTAGGTTTACTACTCTACTATCTTTCCCACTCAATACTGCCTGGAAGAAAAAAGAAAAAAAAACGAAACTGGAATGTACCACATCCTTCCCTTTGCTACTTGTTCCCTTTTCCTTCTGGTAATTTATGCAAATCACTCAGTCACTCTAACAACTGGCGTGTCTCCCAAAGGCTGGCTCCCTTGGAAAAATAAAGTCTATCATTTTCTTGGGAGAATGCGATAAGGGAAAAGGCATTACGGATATTGATTGGAGTCATTGAGAACGGCACGGTCAAAGGAATACATCACGGAGGAAATAACGACCTCATTGTGAGGCTCTAAGAACAAGAGAGGGGGAAAAAATCGGGAAAGAATGGACAATCAATATTATTCCAAAATATAAATGTATAATTATGCATGGAAAATGGGAAGCCATGAGGGGGAAGCGGGAAAGTAGCCCATTTTTCATGAGCCTGCTTTCTCTCCTTGTCGTTCCTCTCCGGTGAAGGTTTACTTGCTTGGTTGAGTGGATGGATTGCTAGATAGTCCGATGGGTTTTTTTCCAGTATAGACATCCCAATTTATTTCACACCCAGACTGAGAGAGAGAGAGAGAGAAACTGAAAAAAAACGAGGGAGAAAGCGAGAGAAAGATAAATTTGGTTGTCCGGGCAAGTTGTCGTATGGCTATATGGGCCCTTGGCGTCCTTTTTCATGGCTGCCTGCCTCTCCTTCTCCTTGCGGTAGTGGTGGTGCTTCCTCGACGTGATTTTTGGTGCCATTCTCCACCAGCCTGGTAGACACGGTGGTTCTACACTAGAGGAGAAGAAAAAACTCAGATATCTGCTCAGGGTAGTAGATGAAAGGACGACACAAACATCCATTCCATTTTTTTATAAAAAAAAAAGAGTCCATAGATACCTACCTATATGACTATATATGAGAGGAGGATGGATGGATAAATATCCCGAGATTTTTTTTTCTCTTTCTCGCTCTCCACGTTTATTTCAGCTCGGTCGCCTTCTCCTCTCCTCCTCTTCTTCTTACTATCTTCATATTGCAATCCTATTGACTAGTGTGTGTAATATATATACTGATATATGTATTTGATGGAGGGAAAAGAACGGAAAAAAAACTTTATCCCGACAACAACAACAGAAGCAGCAAGGAGCACGGAACACAATCCATTTTTTTTGGAAGGAGGCTTAAGTATTTTTACACGGGATCCTATCACACACATTCCCGGAAAAAAAAATAGAAGGAAAAATAGAAATAGCCGCCGTTGTTTCCCCCTCTTTTTCTCCCTTCCCCATAAGACAGGGAAAAGAAGCCGAAGAAAAAAAAATACACAAGCTAAATATGCTTTAAAAGGACATAACTTGCGCAACTCTATAGTAATGCTTTTTAAATGAATGTGTGTCCTTTTTCCACGTCAAGGAAGGAATGAAGGAAGGGTGAAAAAAAGACTATAATTTTTTAGCCTTGATTCTTGAGCTTTGGGCTTTTTTTCTCACACTGACTCTCCCTCCCCAGTTTTTTCTTCTTGGAAGTGAGTGAGTAAGTGAGTATTAGACGATGGTGGTGGTGGTGGTAGAGGGATAAAAATAATGATGGATTTTTCTTGTGTCGTTCCATCTCCTTACTTGATCCATTACCCTTCATCCCGATAGATATTTTTTTTTTGTAAAGATGGGAGAGTATGGCGGCATGTGGATGTGTGGGGGATGCATCACTATCTTTCTCTAATTTCTGTGTGAGCCCAAGCAAATGTCATTATGTATCATCGTAAAAAAAAGTGGGGATGGTAAAAAAATTGTTAGTGTGAAAGTTTTGGGGTGAGGAAAGTCTTCAGCATGCCGAGGGGTCAACCATCCGTAGTGAGGATTCTTCCGTAGTGGTTGCTTCAAAACTACATCATTAACAAAAAGAAAGACAGCGGATTTTTTCTTATTCTCAAACCATTCTCCCGTAATGGGATGGCCTTGGCCGTGCAAGAATGGGAAATATCTAATTTGTCTACGACGAGAAGACCAGGAGGATGGATGGAAAATATCCCATTTTAGTATTAGGAAGGCAGATGAGCTAGTTCCGTTCTAGGGCTGGCTAGGATTGTTATTGTTATTATTGCTTATCCGTATAGTAGAGTAAGTAGAGTAGGTATACAAGTTACTCTCTGTGAAATGGGTTGGCATGGTATAAGAAGCATTTTCCTTAGCTCATGCTCTTCTTGTTCACAGCTTGCTTGCCTTCCCTCTTCCTTCTTCATTGAGAACGTTTTTTTTCCTTTCGCTTTCTCTCTCCGAAGATATTTATGGTGTGCCGATGAGACAAGAGCAATTAATCTTTTTCACTCCTAGTTCTTCTTCCCTGCCTCTCTCTCTCTTGCTTACTCGCTCTTTCTCCGGCATTTACTCACACTGTCCCTTTGCCCTCTTTCCTCAATCGGGCTTGAATAATGATGATGACGAGGAAGGGATAGGATTGGGAAGCGAGGCTGAGAAAAAATGGGATTAGGAGGAAGGGAGCCACAAAAATGGACGAAAGACAAGGACGAATGATCCTATTCTTACTGATATAAATGTATTGGCATAATATTCAAACTGATATATTGTGAATGATAATCACGGCTCAATATTTTAACGTTATGTAACATTTAAAATTTAAACTGCTACTTTAGATTTTAGCTTGTATGGCCGTAAACAAAATGGAATGTTTATGCTAAGAAGTTATGAGATTCATATTTGGAAAATGGTCCCTCATTAATTTGCATTTAGTACGTTTATGTAAGTGTGGGGAACGAAATTTATTTTCATAATACCATAATCACTTTTGATAGAAAATAAAACAGTTACGTCTAAACTTTTTTTTTAAAGTTTGGGTTCATTATAATAACCACCTTTAATATATGCAATTTACAAGCAGATTTTCCATATAAGATCTTTGTCATCTGCAATAATTGTTCCTCTCCCATTTTCCATTCAGAGAGGTGTACTTTCACTTTTCCCCGAAAATTAAATAAATTCGCATTCAAATACCAGCCCGAGTTGTTTTGTTGAGAGCGGACTAGTTCCAGAGCGAGGAAAAGTTTCAATGATGAAAAATGGACTAGACCACATTCTCATCTTTTATTTGTTGGGATGGGGAAAACAAAATAGGATAAATATGGCTGTGCATATGCATATTATTGTTATTTTTTTTTTGGTTTTTCCTTCTCCCACTCTACTCTACCTTCACGTTGGTTTTCCCTTGTTTGTCCTTTCAGACTGTTTATTTTTGTGCAAGTGGAGAGAAGATGGGGAAATAGGAAAGGAAGGAATCAGAGATGGCTTCTAATGTAATAAAAGCGTTTGATTGATCATGGCGGGTTGCTGGGCCAAAAGCTGATCCAGTTTTCTCCTCTATACACCATACACACGGAGTCTCCTCTCACAACGTCATATTTATTTTTTATTATATTATTAGTAATGTTGTATGAACAGAGTTTTTCTCAGGAACGAACAAACTTCTCTCGTCCATATCCAATCAAGTCGGAGAGCCGATGCCAATGTAATCTTTGAAAACCTAACAAAAAAAGGTAGAAACAGCCAGAGAGAGAGAGAGAGGCAGCGAGAGCTTCGAAAGAAAATTGTGAAATATGAAGGAAGGAAGGAAGGAAAGAGAAAAGATTGGTAGACAACATTTCATTGGAATTATCTTTCCCTCCATAAGAAAAAAAAACATTTTCTTCCTCTCTTTCCTCTTATTGTTACTTCTCTCATCTCATCTCCATTTAAAAAAAAATTCCGTATTGGGCAGAGAAAATCAGGAGAAAATGGCATTTCCCCTATACGAAAACAACTTCACGGCGTATTCGGTTGGATCATGATTGGGATTGGGCGAGTGGGTGTAAACAATAGGGAAGTGATTCAATACTTTTTCATAACCATCCTGGTTCTTCATGGGAAGGGTTTTTAGTGTTTTTTGAATAAAACGGTATGAATACCGTAAAAATCTTTAAAGAAGGCAGTTTCTTATTAATAAATAATTTTTTAAAAAATATTCCTGATATAAAAAAAAGATTCAGCTATTTCTCCAACTGTAATGAAAAGTATGTGATGAGATGCGTAATACTGACGAGTCTCACTGTGGAATAAAAAAAGGGTAAAAATAAGTCCTTCCCCTCTTTTTGTGTTTTTACGGTGCACGTTGACATATACTTTGAAATTTTTTTTTTAAGACAATGCTGGAGGCTGATTGATAATGACGATGATGGTGATGGCCTTGCGATGTTCGCCTTTCTCTTTAACTCAATACACAGTTAAACGCCAAAAAATATCCGTGAGCAGTTCTGTTTTCACATATATTTTTTTTTGTTATTTCATTTCCAGGGAAAAATAATACAAGATTAGAAAATAGTTTAGGAACGTACTCTATTTGGATGTGGAGGTCTAAATGCAATTGGCAATTGAAAATGGGGAATGGAACGCATTAGCCTGGCGTACTTGTCGATCTCCCTCAACCACGTTTTTTTTCTACAAAAAGTTATGAATGAGAGGAGTGTTTGGCTTGGCGAGGGCAAATTGCTCACATGCGTGTGTGTGCATAGAAGATCCACTTCTCCCACATTTCCTCTCTGGGAAGACAATAAAAGCTTTTTCAAAGATTGAAAATCTGTTATAATTTTATTTTCAATAAATTTCTCCATTGGTCCATGGGCACTGGAAGGAGACTCGGGACTAGGGTTTACTTTTTACATCATCATTCCCATTTCCCTCCTTCATCCTTTTCTGTTTTGACTTGGCCAAAAATAATATTCTTAATGTAATGGAATCACTTTTTCTTCCTCCGGTTTTTTTTTGGCTTAACAAGGTTCGCAAACATTTTTCTTCCCTGGGATAGATCCCCGTATGACTAAGCTTGGTTTGGTGGGGGTAGGAATAGGATAAAGGCTAAAAGTTTTCTGTGTGTGTGTGTGAGTGAGTGTGTGAGGTGAATATGGATGTCGCATGCTATGCATATGTATGTAATCAGTCGGAGGTATATGGAGGGGTCCGCAATTTGTAGCACTTCCTTGTTTTTTCTTCCTCTCTATCTCCTTTTCTTTTCCAGCTCTCGTTTAAGTTGGTTGGAAGGAAAAAGGACAAAATTTTCCTTTTAGTGGGATCACTTTCCACCGACGACGCTCTCTCAACTTTTTTTCCTCTTCTTCCTCTGAAAATATATCCACCTTAAGCAATAATGGGATTTATGACGTTGGTCTTTCATCCTGACAGTTTGGATGGCTCTCTAAAAATTTATATG
Source organism: Lepidocyrtus cyaneus (assembly GCA_034696785.1). Lineage (NCBI taxonomy): Eukaryota > Metazoa > Arthropoda > Collembola > Entomobryomorpha > Entomobryidae > Lepidocyrtus > Lepidocyrtus cyaneus. The sequence continues at coordinate 5,040 of JAQIWX010000761.1, read as the reverse complement.
AATTGTGCCTCTCCATTTTCCCTGGGATGTTCTGAAGAAGTCAGCGGAGGAAGAGAAAACACTTTGTCTGTAGTTTTCGGGGAACGGAAAGGATTTCGGGTTTCTTTGTGAGTGCACTTTGTTAGGAAATTGGCCGGCTAATTAAATCTTTTTTGTTGTAATCACATCCTTCTTTATTGTTTTTTTGGGGGGGGGGAGTGTAAGAACATTTGATCGTGGGCTGTTGTCTAATACGTCTCCCTCTCTTTCTCTCGGCTTTGGACAAAAATTAACCTGTCCAATGGGGTAATTATAGTGCTTGCGTTGGCGTTATTGTCAATTTATCAATTTTGGAGGCCAGCTAAAAAAAGTGATCATGGAACCATGGATGAAATAATGCTGCTTTAAAATCATTCCCACTTATTTTTCTTCTCATTAAATAATCCATGCCAACAACTATTTTACAATAGTGTGGTGTGCATCCAGGTATATGCATTGGTTTCCATGCTCCCATGATATAAGCTGATTAAAAAACCAAGTCATCCATATAATTTCCAATGGAATCCTTCCATCTCTCCACAACAAAGCACCAATAAAAAAGTGTGAGCTACAATCCGGACCCAGCCGTCATTACAGCATTCTCCATCCAGTGACGCTAATGGGAGCACAACTTCCCATCTTCCCTGGAAGAGAACCACTGGCCTCTCCTCTCTCCCCAGTGGGTAGTAATCGGAGAGTGAGCAGGAAAAAATAAGACTAGACGAGAAAGGTCTAGTAAATACTATTCCATTTTCTTTCTATCCCTCTCTCTTTCTGTCCCTGGCCGCTACATTTCTGCTTCCCTCTCGTTCACTCGCCTCGCCATTCCTGGAAAAAAAAGAGGAGGATGGATGGATAGATGTTGTGATGGTGGACTAGCAGGATCCTGCTAGCTTTTAGCTTAGACTTCCCTTGATGATGATGACGGTGTTGGTGGTGATGGTGGCAGTAGTGGTTCGAGTGTGTGTATGTGGTGGTGGTGACCGATCGATTGAAAGGCATTTTCGGATGGCAATGAGTGGGGGAAAGCAGAGAAACGATAATAATATATGTATAGGTATTACACTGTCCCTATATATTGTATAAATACTTGAAGGAGCAACTTGGACGATCTCTCTCTCTCTCTCTTGCTATATTTTTATAGTCCTTTTTAAAAACAGGAAAGATTGGTGGATGGATGGATGGATGGTTGGTTGGATGGATGGAAAGCTCGTACCCTGGTACTGGGGAGGAAAGGCACGCAGACCAGAAGGGAAAAAAAGAAGATGGAACAGCTTTGCTTGTAATTTTCTCTCTTCCCCAACAACATCAATCCATCTAGTCATCCACATGGAAGTAAAATGGAAACAGAGAGAGAGAGAGTGGAATGATGATCCATTCCCATGTGAAAGTTTACACTTTTTCCCCATCCTCTCTCACTCTCACTCTCTACCTTTTTTTCCTCACTACTTTTTTTTCCCTTCCGCGTCCATATCTGATTGTGTGAGTGAGTCAGCGCTTGTCCTTCCCTGGAACGAAAAAAAAATATATGTATATCTGACACTGTTATAGGGAAGCACGTCCGTACATGGCACTCACACATATAATTTAGGCATGTTCATGAACACTACGGAAAATCCGGCCTCGTCTCCCTCGCACAGGGAAAGAACCAATGGCCACAAGCGGCGGAGGGCTAACTTTGAGCAAAGTAGAAAAAATGTAGAAAACCGCTTCAAATCACGGGTAGTGGAGGAGAATTGGGGGAAAAAACTCGGGCGAGAGGAGAGAAAAAATACGAGCATGAGGAAGGATGCGTGGACCACAGGAGGAGCAAAATGGATTGCGTTGGGGGTATTGAATGAAAGGGAAAATGATGGTGGGATGGTGGTGGTGGTGGCTTGAGGAATATGATCCTTCGTAGCACTCTTGTACGACTACTGTTTCCAGTAAAATATGTATACAAATATCGATAGCCCAAAATTGTTTACTGATTTATCTTGCAAATTGTAGAAATATAAGTATTTATTATTTCCATAAGTTAACGTAAATATATTCGTTAAATTTAACCGTAGAGCTACATAATAGGTCCAAAAATAACATTAACATTTATTAACTTGATACTCTCGTATATATTTATTTGGCAGTACTTATTTGACAGTGTGCTATACTCATGATAATTAACTGATTAATTAATTATTGCAATTTTAAGCTTTGTTGCATTGATGTGGTAATTAGATTGTCTTCAACATTGTTATCACTTTGTGTATAAACTAATTCACTATCATTATTTATTACAAACAGTACAATAAATGAATTAACATTTTATAAATACACAATTTCTTTCGCTATGAGCGTAGTATATTAAATGGGAAGTGTTGATCCACGTGAAGACTAGTATAAAGCTCTCGTCGGGGCAGTAGCACGAAGTATTTTCCCAGCAGGAGAAAATAGTCCATATTTCCTCATGTCCACCTAGGTAATGAATCAAAATATATTTCAATTAATTCATATTCATAATACATATATTTTGTCTCTAACTGTTAGCTTTTTATATTTTTATAATCAATAATTAACTTACAAATTCATTGATTGTAGCCCATAGAGATTCATTTGAGGAGAATATCACTGCTCAAGATTCCTACAGCTTTGCCCATTTCGGCAACCCGAATCTGAAAATCATAAAATCAGATAAAACAAATTATTAGGTAGGTACACATGATATGGATGCTGCTATTTCGAATTGTAGCATTTCATTTTATTGTCCTTTATTATAATATATTTAATTTCCCAGAGAAAATAGATGTGCAATAAACATTCAGTTATTAGTAGTTTAAATCAAATGCGTTCACTAGTTATCAATGGTCACGTCGTTACACTGGACTGTGGATACGCTTGGATAACTATTGTGCATTGACAAGACTCAAATTATGACAACTGGAAACTGGATCCATAAAGAAAATGAGTCAACAATCAAAAATCTTCTATTTTTTAAATGGAAGGATTGAAAAAAGTACTATTTTTATTGATCGTTTCGTTAAAAAAAATCTAGCTACATAACTGGCCAGTCCGTCCATCGTTTAATGACAATAGCCAATGCAAACAAAAGCATGTTCAACAATACTATAAAAATATTCCTGACGTAAAAATTGAAGAACAAAAAGACGACTGGCACTAAACAATGTAAATTACAATCAGATATGGATAGGGTCTGCTGGAAGCCAACCATAGAAAAGGAGTCATCCAAGTATTGGACTTTCATACTGTTGTTCAGTGTATGGACAATGGGCATCATGTCCAGCATCCCTGTCAATAGTGCGTGTCTCGCTACACATGATTTTAATTTTTCAACTTCTATTCCGACATGAAAGCAACTGAACTGATATTGATCAGACAACATTGGGAAGGAGAGTGGTCATGAATGCATTGAGAACCACACCCAGAGGATAGGGTCCCACCTTTTGTTATTCCTCCTGGAGGTGCAGAGCTACCCTTCATGAATAGCCTATTGTCAGTGGACAGTGTCCATTCATTGATCCAGCCAGTGTGAAGTCGGATTATTTTTAACATGATAGGAGAGCGCGGACTGACTAGTCAACAAAAATCCAAATCCTTATTTTTTTCCTTTCACATGTGCAGGAAAACAAACTGCCCAGTTGCTTTCAATATAGGGGGCCTCCGGGGCAAAGTCAGACGTCCAAAGGGATTTTTTTAAATCTTCAACATTTTTTGTTTAATTTGCACTTGCGGCAATTTTTTTTTAATATTGAATATTGAAAGAAAGGGGCTGGCAAAATTGTGCAAAAAAATATACATCTGAATATATTTTTCAGATCCCTTTGATTTCAGTCCATCCGCTCATTTAAATTCTTTTGAAATGGAAAGTGATTCCAATGCATTATGATAATGAGCATGAGCTGCTCATCATCAATGTATCCAGGAGGTCATCCCTTGTACGAATCAAATAGCTTTATGTGTACCCATCCTACTTCATTATTATGATAAAATCCCATTCATATGATTTATTTTTTTAGAGGAGAAAATAAATTTACATAAAAATGACAATGAAAAGACCTTGATACAAAATTTTACTGGTACGTGCCATCATATAAAGCAGATGTATGTATCTTCCATGATGATGATGATCATAATAATAATAAGAAAAAAAGGGTTTAAGCTTGGATGACAAAGCAACTTCCCTATAATTTTTTTTACTCCTGCTTTGCATAATAAATGCATACATCCATGCATGCATATTAAATATACTAAACCCATTCATTATTTTTGGAAGGGACCCTTTTTCACATTTGGGCAGGTGTCTTCCTTCCCGACCAGACAGCCCGGTCATGTATGTATCCTTTTTATAATCTCGCCTCTTCTCAAAAAAAAAATTATTATTAGTAACGGATTTGTACCCTTCAAGCCCCATCACAAGATAAGGTTTGCTTAAATACTGATGCTTTGGTTGATATGTTCAAGTGTAAAAAACCGGCCCTTGGTTCGTTCACTTCAGAAATAACGCGAGGTCAGGAACACTTGAGCCAACACCATGGCTGGAGAGTCCCTCAAAAAATCTGAATATTTTTTTTACAAAAGGGTCAGAATTTTAAGAGACGATGCAATCAACCATTTTACATAATGAAAGGCCGTAGCTCCTTGTCTGAAAAATCTGCATAATCACCCTCATCATCATCATCATCATCGTTTTTGTCGTCATCACATCACACATGCTTCTTTATCAGAATGATCATCACATCACCATCCAGCCTACAATTTATATTTATTTTTCAGGGGAAACCTATTCAATTTCACCCATTCACTTGAAACTTCTTTCTAACAAGAATACTGACGATTTTGTTCACTCTCACTTTTACTATGGCATGTTTCCCTAATACATCTCCTCAAATATGAGTGTTGGTGAGGCAGGTCCATTCATTTCCATCCTACCTTGTATCGCATCCTGCTTCTCATTATTATTATCATTATTTTTTAAGGAGAGAGGAGAACGGCGACAAACCCATTTTTCTAATCGCTCATCCAAATCTT
>JAQIWX010000760.1:0-13772 GCA_034696785.1 Lepidocyrtus cyaneus | reverse complement strand
TTCTTCGCAGGAAACAGCATTTCTCAACTCATTTACAAGTAAACTGATTCTGTTTTAGCATAACAATGACAGGTAGCAAGTGAGTAAGTTTACGCTTAGTTTACTTCACAATACTGAAATCGCTTCTTGTCTTGGCTCTAAATTAATCTCGTGGTCATCTCTGTAAATCTGACTCTTTCTATCATCATTGTATAGTCTAGACATTTATCTCTTTAAGTAAGGCTGAAAGATGAAAGATGTGCATTATTTAATTACACTCCAACATAAATTACTTTACTCCGGGGAAAATGAATTGGAAATAAAAACAGCTCTATTTAAGTAAAAAATGAAATAATGTAAATTGGATGACAGAAAGCGTGTGATATCTTGTATGTGTTGATGATTTAATAGAAAAGGATTCATAAAGAAAATAGATCAAAGTGCGAAAAAGAAGCGTCTTTTCATCTTCGCCTCGCTCTGTAAGTTAGTATAGAGTACTGCATAAATTTTACAGGAAAGCCCAACTAATTTAAAATTAATTGCTGCTAAACCCTCGAATAAACTTTGCATATGAATGTAGCTTTCATCACCCATAATAAATTACGTTATGTACTTGTCAGTGGCATTTTATGTAAAAATGGCGATTAATTGACTACACTTTCTGGCTTATCTGCTGAGGCTGACGCAGGTGTAAAGTAGTCATAAAGTAATCATAAAGTAGTGGCGGAGATGTAGTAATATATTTGCAAATGGATTGGGAAGAATGGCTCCGACCGGCCATGGTGGTGTCGGTAGTAAGGACATAGGACATTTAAGACATAAACATATTTATTGAGGGGAGAATGGATTTGGATTTAAGATTTGTATTGATTAGGGTTTGTTCACCTAAATCATACTTGCAATTTGTTTGTTTGCGAAAAAATATATATAAGAAAAAATGAATAATAAACTGGGTAAGATATGAGTGGATGGATTCGTATTTTGACTGAGTAAGGCCACCGAAAGACGAGTTTCCTTAGACAATTTCAAATTGCAAAGAAAAAAATTGCTAATGCTCAGTCAATGTTATTAGGCTAATTTTAGAATAACATACAGCAATACATGTAGTAGTTAAATAGACGGTTCCATAATTATATACCGGTTTGGCAAATGAGAAAAAAAACTGAAATTGGTTGGGATAGAAAAAAAAATGTTTTCTTTGTTGAGCTCTTGTTGTAACAGTTTTTGAAACAATGTAAAGGGGCACATGTACTGATTCCAGCTTTTATGAAGCAGACAATGTTTCCACTAAGGTGTTAAAATTTCATACAACAAACTTATTTCCAGCAATAAAAATATTTTTTTTAAATAATTTTCTTCTGGTACGGTAACGACCAGCCATGAATCATCCATCAACATTGGATGGGACAGTAAGTTCTCATCACCCTCCAAATTCAATCCAATTCAAGATTCACCTTATCCATCTCCATGAAAATGTGTTATTTGTTGCTTATCCCAGCTCACAACCAAACATACTTAAATAAAACCAGTCATTTTTAAACCCCACAAATAGACTGCATGTCCCATTAAAAAACTCTTTTTATCCGTTCTTCATTCCAGCAAGAAGAAATCCCATATATATATTTTGTACTCTCTTGAAGACTTTCGTTCGTGAAAGAACAATTGTCCGTCTTAATAGTTGCAACGGGATAGGGGAAAATGTATTCATGTTCAGTTGCAATCCATCGGGGTAATTGTGTGTGTAAACTGTAATGTCGTCGTGAAGGACTCAAGTGATTGCTCCCGCTGACTTCAAAATTACAGTCGAAATCAATCAGCATTTATCATTGTTGTTAGCTGGTTGTTAGTCAGGATAATTCCGGCTCTTCAGGATTATTTTAGGATCTAACCAACACTGTATGAAAAAGTTTACATTTTTCTGGATCTCATTTGGCTGATCATGACTGAGGAGACCCACATTGATTACTTGTCTATTGGAATGAGGCTAATGGATGATTTTTTTTTCACTCAAGTACATTTTTTGATAAAAGTAAAAGCGGAAATGTTATTGAAAGAGGCTTTAATTGAAAGTTGTGCTTTTTACGAGCAGTTAAGATGATTGTCAGAAAATTACAGGCTCGTTAGGAAGGCTGGCTCGTAAGTTTAATTGTTTTGGGTAGTAATTACGTATTTTTATCATCTTTAGTGATCTACTCATAAAAGAAAATGGATCTTGAAGGGTATTTTGTGAATTTTTTGTAAAGGTACTTTAAGGCATTTAATTTATTTCGAAATTAAATTAAACACCTTTGAATTCTGCTCATTTCTCGCTAGTATAGCTTAAGCTTAACCGACCGTGTTAAAGATCGACTTGTCAATTTGGCCCCAACGAAACTAAACTGAACCGCGATGCGATGAGATGGAATGAAAATTTTCGTCTTTTGGAATGAGAATGACTGATGATTGGCATCGGTAAATGGATTGGAAAAGGGTTTTTTTCATTTCATCTTCCTCCTATTTTTTTTACCTGATAAGCATCTGCGGAAGAGTAAAAGAGAGAGAATTCGGCTCAATACTCCCGCTCCAGAAACAAACTAGACAAATGACATTATTCTCCCAGATAATTTTTCTTGACTTCAAAAAAAGGAGAAAAAATAGAAATTGGTTCACATTCACACAAGCGCATAATGGAATGCAACATGTCATCCTATTATACTTATAGAGAAAATGGATCGGAGGAGATAAAAGGTGAAACGAATTATTCTTCTCCGCTAATAACTGCTTAAGCAACTAAGCAGTTTCATATTCGTTCATATTTATATACTCAAACCAACGAGTCAAGTCAAATACATCTATTGCGTTGCATATGGTGAACCATTCAGAAATGATTATTTAACCGTTGTACTTTCTCAGTCATTCATCATCCACGAGATTTACGGGGCTTCTCTTTGTATACCAAACGCCTCTTCTCAAGTTGAGTTTGACTATTATTAATCCACTTGAGCTAAATGTGATTTTTAACACCAAGAAGTGTAATTACCTACAAGACTGAAATAGGAACGTATGTACTGTAGGGAATTTTTTACATGCGGCAGAAGGAGAAGGGACTCAAGATCAATAATACATAATAACAAGTAATACGGAAGACGGATGACTTTCCAACTGAAATATGGTATGGAACATAAAGCTCCGATTGCATTACATGCTTAAGTTTACTCATTCGAAATGCACCTGGAAGCTTCCTCCAAATATATCTATATCTATAAAGCCATTTTTCTCTACGCTTCATAATACCTACCCCATTGTTATTATAAAAACACGAGAAAGGAACTCTGTCGGGATGATTATTGTGAATAGTTCATTCATGTTTTATTCCTTGATCGGATCGACACTCGACTCGACTGGCAGAGTCCGTGTGTCTGATTGCACGGCAAACACAATGGGAAAAGAATAAAGATGGAAAATATCATCATCATCATTACCATTGCCATTGCACTGGGCGGGCTTGGGGATCGCCTCGGCTCTATTTGATAATGTTCACGTGCTCACGCACAGTAGGCTTTGAAGAAGAAGTCTTTTTTATTGTTGCTGGGAAGTGAGCCAAGTTGGGAGAAAATTGCGTGTCAGTTGTATGTCTTCCGTCTTCATCAGCAAGAAAAATATGTACCTAATTTAAAAAAAGACCTTACTCAACGCTAATTTTTTGTAGAATAATTTGCTGACGGAGGAAGAAGCGTTTGAATTTAATTCAAAATGACAAAAAAAGGGCTTTTGAGATTAATTTTAAGGTGTTATTTGTTTGTTAAAACATAGCCGAAGTTACACCGGTCGGTCCGTCCGCCACGATTCTTTCTCTCTTTCATTTCATTCCTAACTTGAAATTAAATGTCACTGTACAAGGCTAACCATATGCCATTTCATACAAATAATTGCGATGGAAAATGCTTTTTTTATATTGCCTTGAAAAATTAGGGCTGATGATGATGATTATGATGACATTATAATACTAAAAGAAGAAAGACCTGACCGAAATGCAGAAGAAGAAGAACAAGTTTTTTTATTATTATTTGGGGGATGAAATGCAGTGCAATAGCAGCAATATCCAAACACCAAACGTACAGACACCACGGACGAAAGCCAAACTCGACCAGTGACCTTTTTTCTCTCGTCTTCCCAACTACTAAAAATGAATGGCATGGGTTGATCATCATGAGCAACTGAAGAAGGATGAGTTCGGGTTCTGGCTGTTGGTAGAACAACTACAGCCGTTTGGGACTGGACCTGAATGTTAACCAGGTTGATGGTGCGGTTGGGCTCATCTTCAAAAACTGCTTCCGGGAGTTGTTGCATGGCTTGCAGAACTGAGACAAGGGAGCCCATGCTAAAATGAAAGAAGGGAAAGTTTAGCTATGCAGGGCGCACACACCAAAAAACGAACGGACAACGAATCCCAATACAGCCATCAAGGCACTGGGCTAGACAGCAGACAATAGTAATGCCTGCCTGATAAGAATAAAATCCCGTAAAAATATCTAATTTTATTTTCACTTCAATACAAAACAATAAAGCTGCGAAAATATGATGAGGAACAATTGGGAGGAGATAAGGAGAAAGGAAAGAAGTCACTAAGTAAGTGTGACGAAAAAGTCAGGAAGATGATGAGGATGACGATAGGTGGAAGTGCATTCTCTTGAATTGACTTTCTTCATCCCGATCGAAAGTGGAAATGCATTAGCGCAGGTTTTTCAGGTTGTGATTTTTTTATACGAATCAAGCAGGGAAATATTTAGTTTTTTATATTCCTCCTCCAATCATTATTATCGTCATCATCCCGGTTTTGTATGCAGAGAGGGATGTAAGCCGGTGCAGTTAAATCGCACTTCACTCACTTTCGTTTGTTTTCTCTCTCTGACTGACTGATTGTGAGCTGTATTTTTATCATCTGTATTTTGTTGTTGATTAGGATGGATGTGATGTGTAAGCAAAACATTTGGGACGTGTTTTGTTTGACTTGGTTCGTAAGTAAAAAGGATAATTAAGAGGGGAGGAAGAAGCTCATTTTGATCAATAAAAATGCAATGCACGTAGGTTGTCGGATGGCTTGGACTACTGCCGGGAATGCCCATTCAAAATAGCTTGTACCTATAAAAAAATAATAATAATTCGCGAAAAAGCAATATTTCATATTTCATTTTATTTCAAGCTACTTAAGAGTTCTTTAAACGCATGTCATGTTTTTCGCATTGCATTATAATTATGTGGTCCGTGCATAACTGTAATCCATCGAAAAAGAGTGATCCAACTTCCTACAGACAGATAAAGGGGGAATGTAAGAACGGAGGAACTGAGAAATTATTGATGGTTGTCTTCTGGTATTATGAATTGGATTGGAATTCACAAGTTTTTTAGGCAGACACACACACGTCTATAACAACTGATTTGCCAATAAATATCTTGGTTTTCTTTTCCACCTTGAACAATTCAGGTTGTTTTTATAATCGCAATCAAGACAAGGAATGCCCTTCTCTGGATAAGATCGTAGCTTAAGGCAAGGCAAATGAAAAGATTTAGATGGAATTCAAAAAGTCAGTTTTTGGGTTTTGAGGAATGGAACAATTAACAACAGCAGGAACTCAAAAAAAACATTATTGTTGAACATGAAAAGTTATCACAACAGAAACTAGCTTATCATCACAATAACCGGAGTTAAGGCCAGCTTGAACTAGTACTGTAAAATAATTATACAGACAATAAAGAGGGTTTTATGTACCTAAATGAATTGAAAAATTCTTCCAATTGTAAATCCTACCTCACTCCCACTGACTATGCATATTTATTTCGTTTTCTCGAACAAGTATCGAAATAACCCTGTCAGGAAACGTTGAATATGAAAATCGGTTTGAGCATTTTGACACATAACCAGAGTCATATTCTTCGGATTACTAACTGTAAAAAAATGCTCATCATGTCATGTCAAATGAGGATGATCGGTAGCATCAGTAGCGGCCCATTAGCGGTTGCCAACCTTTTAAATGCGAAGTTATATTGCATTGCGGCGAAATTTTTCCAAAATACGGCCAAAGGAAATAAAAATACGGGGAAAGCTTTCACAGTGCAAATATGATATGATATGATTTGAGGGCATTTTTCCATCAATTCAAAAATCCAAATTGTGTGAGCAGCCGAAAGCGGCCGACAAGACATCACTCAAACTCAATAATTGAAATCTAATGTTCCCCACAACATAACTTTATATGGGGATGGGTAAACTGGATGGACTAAAAAGCAAGTGCAAACTCGCCCGCTCGATAATGAATTTAGATAATAAAAAAAGATTTGGAGGTTTTGGCAAATGATAATGATTGATTTGATATAGCAATGTAATAAAAAATACTAATACTGTTAAGTACATCGTGTGGTCGGGCATAAGAGGCCGAGCCAAACAAACATCAGCTTTCAGACTCACAGCAATGTTTTACGTTTTGTAATTTTTTACATGAAAGAAAATGCAACAATTGTGATAACAATTAGAAGTTTGCAGCTTGCACCTTGCGGTGATAGATTAATTACTTCAACTCATCGCCACTTGGTTTGCTCATTTGTTTCCCCGTCCACAATACATAAGTAATACATAATACCTGTACGAAATAGATAAGCCATTTTCAAAAATCCCGTCGATAAGGGAGAGAGACAGCCAGAGAAAAAATCTCGTTTGTCTTGGCCAGGTATTTTGTACAGGGAAAAATATCCTCCTTCAGATAATGAGAACGCTCAGGACTTCATTTCTTCATCTCATGCCACCTTTTTACTTCCATTACCAGCCTCGTTTCGTGTCATGCCCGTGTCAACGAGATAAGTAATATTCCTGGTGTAATCCTATCAGCTTTCCTAAAAAAAATTTCCTTTCCTTCGCTAAAAAAGCAAATGGCTGGGACTGGGATGGGTAATGTTGTCGGTGACGGAGGTGGCAATGTGAGAGATAAATATTATGTTTTTATCGTTGGATCATCATCATTATCATCATCAGCCCAGGATGTTTTCTTGCTTCACCTATGCCAGGCCACACATACCTACCTACTTACTTATCCTCCGACCTACCCCCGATTAATACCATACGAAAGGGGCTCGGTGGTTGCGTTAGGGAGGTTAAGAGAAAGAAATATAAATGAATTATTGGTCAGCAAGAATGTGTAATTGTCGTGGTGTGGTAGAAGCCAAGCCGAGTAAAAATGAATGCGGCGGTGGTGGCGGTGCCGAATAAAATGCTTATTTAACAAAATTGCATTTGGGAAACACTCGAAGTTTTATTTTCCCCCTGTAATAATGCATCCAAGATGTGAAATGGCGATCGTCACATGAGATCAGACGAAAACAGATATAATGCAATGTCGAATGAAGTGGAGGAGAGAAAAGTGGAATGCAAAATGTAATGCAATCCACTTGATTTCATTGCGGCTTAATAAATTCATTTGCGAAAAAAAAGTAATTTGATTTCAACAAAAACTAAACCATTTTCTTTTTTCTGACAGCTCACATGTAATTTATATTAATAAACAGCAACAGAAGTAGCAAGCAGCAGCTTGTTTTTTTTTGTGAAAATTGAGTGCAATATTTATGCTGCTGCTGGTAAGTAATTCAATATCATGTGATGTGGAAGATAAGTCAGTGATACATGAAATGGGAGAGCACAGAGAAAACACACTAATTTTTCATCTTATTAGCCAGTTCAGCTCTTCCACAACCGCCATCACCATTCAGACATGGAGTGGCAGGTATACAGACATACATATCATAGCCTCCTCAGTTGCTCATCAGCTCATCTTAATGGAAATCCACAAGATGAGAACATGCATGTGTGCATGTTCCTTCTCAGTCAGAAGGAGTCAAAATAAATGGTTTCTCTTGCAACTATGTTTTTGCACTGTTACATATTATTATTATTATTATTATTACTGTAAAATGTTACATATTATTATGTCTTTTCCGCAACCCATTTTTTGGTTTCTTCCGTAATTTTTATCGGTAAAGTCATATGATATAATTTTTTAATACCGGAGCCCTATCAAAATCAAAGCCATTAACTGTCAGTCAGTCTTGGCTTCATCCAGACTTCTATAAAAAAAGTAGTGCGGTTCATTTTTTTTCATAATAAACAAATTAGCGATACGATGATTTGATAGGCTTAACATAAGTATAAAGCTTAAGGTGCATAACTCATGTATCTTGCTGAAAAGCTTTTTTTTTCATGTACCCTTGCTGTACATGCTCTTTTTATATGGTATGATTATGAAATTCAAAAACTCTCCAATTTTCCGAGCCGAGCTGAGAAGTAGGAAGGGAAGGAGGGTGGCAGGAAATACGCATCATCATGATAATCATGCAACGAGACTCTAGTAGGAACTTTTTCAGATGAAAATAGAAATCATGAATAGAAATCCCATGTGGCCAACTTGTCTATTTATCAGATTTATGGGCTAAATACATCCCTCCCCTTCGTTTTTAATCATGGGGCTGGTAGTGAAGAGATGCTTTTAATTCTCACTACAAGCCTTACCTTTGAAAAGGGGTTTTATTTTTATTTTGACTTATCTGGTCTAATGTCCTTGCATAACAAGAACACGGGTCATGTCTCATGATACTGCTAACAGTGGGCGGATGATAAAATGCCCGTTGTAGCAGTATCTATCATCTAATTTTTCACTTAACTTGCATAACACTGCGATTATTTGACTTTAACTGCTATTTACAAAGCTCACTCGAAAATGGCGATATTGATTTGAGATGAGTATGGTGATTACAAATGTGCGCAGCGAGTCACACTCACGCATAAATAGAGTAGAAAACAATTTACTTTACTCAACCCATAAAATTACGCCAAACAAAGGGGTGGCGGTGGTCATGTGGTCATTTCTACACTCCGGACCTGACCATATCATCATCCTTTTCGCCCCCTACATTTCTCCAAGTATTTAGCTTGCTGCACAAAATGTCATTTTATTCTCGTCATGTCAGAGAATACAAGAAGGAAACGATTAAAAAATGCATTTAATTTAGAACCGGCGGAGCAAATACAAGAAACTGGCGAAAGACTCATTCCCATCTCAGCCCGTCTCCGGCCAGTCAGTCAACACGACAAGTCAAAATAAAATAAAAATTCTCTGACATGATTCTAATTCAGTCCATGCCAAGTTGATTCTTCCTCCTCCCTTCTCTCCCCTTCAAATTGAATGGTCAGTTGCTATAATGGATATACCGGATGCTCAGAAGTCAATCTAACTACAGCCTTACAGATCTTACCCAGAAGGACCACTGGGGAGGGTTGCCTTCGGCGAAAATAAAGAAACAAGGAATGGAGCCTGGAGGGTGGAGAATATATCAGATAGACATATAGAAAGCAGCAATTTGCAACATACCTAATTCATTCCACAGAGAACAATCTGTTACGAAAAAAAACCAAAACAATAAGACAAATTTGGGAAAGCGTCTTTTCAAAGCGCACAGTTCGTCACCAAAAAAAACGAATGACTTTCATCATGATTCTTTACAGGGGAAGGACGGAATTCCTTTAAAGTCAATTTAAGTCAACCTCATGTGGTTCCCCTTTCCGCTTCACTATACTAAAAAGTTCCACCCAGCTTAATTTGTCCAACTGCTGGATAACCAACTAATTGTTAGTTTAGTAAACGTTTACTACTAAACTAACAGCCCTAATTATCCACATTCCAGTCTAAGCTAAAGAGCCAAGTAATGACTGGACGCCAGCTAAACAACAAACACTGGACACCCAATTCAGTTCCTATACAGGTAAGTTTGAACTTTCCAGTGCTTATACATAAAGAATTATAAGACTAATATCAAGTCTAAAATAAACAGTTACAGATTACAGAAGTCTGTAACTATGTGAGTTTCTCTTTAAAGGTAACGCGCCTTCAAAAAATCGCATTCAGAACGAAGTTGCTGTCTGTGATCCGTTACCTTCCAGAAAAAATTTGCTTATATGCCAACCTCATTATGCGTTTGTTAGTTAGTCAATTCATACGACAGGCCTCTTCACAATTGCAGGATGTAATGAATTTTTGCTTCAGAATCATTGCAGCCAATATCGCTCCTGTTCTGCTCGTTAAAAAATACGCTGAGTTACGGGGGTGAAAATCGGGTTGCGAAATTTGGAGTTTTTCCCCTTGCACTTGTATCACTTTGCCCCTTTCCATTCTTCCCAGCAGCCGTAGCGTAGCCAAATAGCCAAATAACTCAAGGCATTGTAATAGTCTTAGTCATTCATTATAATGCCACCGACCAACTAACCATCAGCATCACACCACACCATGCAAGAGGATCGCCATCATCACGATCATCATCCCTCACTACTTTTCTTTATGTCTGAAATCCTTTTCTTCTGTTGGAAGATTTCTATCTCCTCCTCCGAGCATACTTCTTTCTCTCTTTTCGCGTCTGTGTTGGTATCAGTGAGAAGAAGTAATTTAATCCACCATAAGCTTCTCGGCTTTCTTTTTTTATATTATTTGCTTTTCCATCCTTTGCTTAGTAGTTCTCCTGGAGAAATAATAAAGGAGGAGGCTGAGACTCGTATATATCCATCCAGCAGACATTGGCTTTAACTGACGGTGATTATGTTTATGGGAAGTTGCACTCCCCAACAAAAGCTTTGGAGTATTGTATATAATTACATTTTTCCCCTTCCCATTCCATAATATCCAGTCCAACCAGTTGAGCTATACATTACCCGTAATTTTACCCTTCACGTCACTTGTTAGTCGGAGAAAGCAAAACAAGTTAAACGTTGGAGAAAGTGGGGAAAGCAAGTGCATGCTTTTCTTATTTTTGTGACGATGAAAACACTCGTCTATTTATAGTAACTTTCATAATGGTCATAGCATAGCTAACAAAACATTTATTTTCTATAGTCATGTGTGAAAAATGGACCTAAGCCCCATGCCAGAATATAATGAAAAATAATCTTATGAAATTACAAGGATCAATCTGAGACTCTTCCAGAAGTTAAAGCTCCTTCCAGACTCCCAGAGAAAAACCATGCAAAATTTTGTCTCAAGTGAAAGGACATAAAATGAAAAACTGAGATTTGAGACTGGGAGGAAAACTGTTAGTAAAAAATATAATATTTGATGCGAAGCCTCGTAAAAGACGTAAGTGGAGTAATAATAACATGTTGAATTTTTCCTGGGAAGCATTCGGAGGGTCTACTGGTTTATGTATGCTTTGGAATGTGAGATAGGAAGGCCGTATATTTCCATTTGTCAGCTCATAAAATAATTCTCGTGATGGCTTAATTACATTCATAAGGTTGGCTGACGCTTGAGTACGCTCATCACGAGAGATCCATTGTCCCGTGGTATGGGGATCGTAAAAACAGTTATATTTTAGTATGATGGAATCACTGTAAAAAAGGATAAATCTGGTTGGTATGTACTTAATTGCTATATGCCAGCCAGCTTACAGTTTGAATTGGCGAAAGGAAACTAATTTTTCTTACTGCGTAAATTGCATAATATTTTGCAACTGAAGGAATGACGGAAATGTCAAGGGTTGACTGAGAGGAGCCCTGGAATTTTATTACTTTTGCGGTTGAAAAGACTGGAGAAAAATTCCTGCCGGATTGGGACTAATTTTCACCATCTGAGACGGGAATGGAACGCGGTAGTCAACAAGGGGGTATTTCTAATATAGAATTTACGTAATGCATACTACAAGTTTGTAACTGATTCTGGGTGGCATGACATGTAGCATCCAATAATATGAGAATGCAATTCCTAAACTTCCCATGCGTAACTTTTTTCATGCAAAAAAATCCTACTTTTTTTTTTATTTAATTTAAGGCAAAGTGTGAGTAATTCCTGTAAGGCAGAATTATGCAGTTTTGCAGAATTTGTGTGCAAGGTCGCCCTTGCACCCTATTCTTACCTTTACATCCCATCTCCATTTCTCCTTCTAAAAGTCCTGTTGGAGTCAACGCTGGCTAGTGATGGAACATGAAAGAAGTATGTAATGAAATTTAGAGAAAAATTGCTTCCTCCCAAAGCTATCCGTCAAATAGGGAAGTACCTATCGCAGCTTTAATTCAATTCCATAATGGCGATGTTAATCAAGGGAATTGTTAAAGTGTCAATAATACCATGTACATAAAGGCAAGCAACCAACGAGCATCAATTGACAGGAGCAATCCATTTTCCCTATTTTGAAAATGGAGGAACTTTTCAAAACAAAATTGCTCATCTCAGGAAAAAAAACATTATTTATTTTCTTAGAAATTGATGGTATTTTTTATTGATCCATGAACATGCATAGCTTTACAGTTAAATACCTAGTAGTATAACGCCTTTTGTCTGCTGAAGATAAATAAGAAAAATATTTTTTCTCGCTTGGGCTCTTTAATTCCTTTTCATCTTTCACTCCCTCCCTCCCATTATTATTGAAGATTATTTTTTTTGGTGGTGGGAAAGGAAATGTCAGTAAAAATGTGGCATCAGCCTTTTCCCAGTTTACGCTAGACTGATGATAATGAGCATATAAGGATGACGAGTCTAGAACTACCGAATGCATGTTTTGCTTGAATTTTACTTTAACCAATAGAACTGGAACTAGCTAGTTTTGCTGGGTCCCTCCAAGCCTGACGTTTGATATTGAAAAGGGATAAAAATTAAAATGGGAGGAGTAACGGACCAGTACTTAGCAAGATGGTGGTGGTGATGAAATCTATGAAAGCAGCTATTTTTATTAGTGTTGGAATGATCAGTTGGGTATTAAATAAAAGTACAAAAATACTGCTCAAATGTTCAAGGGTGCTTTCACCACTCCGATGTCTTCAATAAAGTATTGTTTGTACTGGGTGTGTGAGTGAGGAAAATAATGGGTTTTTGTTGATAGTACATGCATACTTGAAGTCGAACAGATCATTCCGTGAAAATTGTGCTATAAAATATAGGTGAAAAGGAAATGAAGCCATATCAGAATACAAGTGCTTATTTTGATACCGCCTTTTTGTCTTCTTAAAACTCGGAGGAAAATCCTCTGAGGATTTTTTTTGTATATTTTCCTTTTCTTTCTCTGTCCATGTTGCATGAAGTATTGGAGATACGATGAGACATTGGCGAATTGCCTTTTGCTCGTTTCGTTTGTAATCTCCACAAAGTGCAAAGAAATTCAGACAACCGTATGGGTACTGTAGTGTGGGATTTTTTTTTGCGAGAGAGCATATCGAATCGAAAAGAAGCAACTTTGAACGTGAACATGACCTAGTAGTAGTAGCCATGCTTAACCAAGGAAGGCCAGCAAGGTCTACTGAAGGGGAAAATGGCAAGGGAAATTGGAATGGAAAAAGTATGTAAAAATCTGTTTGGATCGGAAAAAGTAGAAAATGGTAATAATGTTCAACTGCATGAAAAATGGAAATGATCAGGAGAAGTATGGAAATGGAGGAGGAAGTACGTGCGGAATTCAAACGGAAGATGTCTGGCACTGACTGGCATGTTCCTTCTAACTGTTACGGTAAATTGTAACATAATTGATAGGGTTCGAATGAAATCCGATTGTCTCGCCTCGACTGGCTCAATAACTTATTGTGTAACCGGTTTACTGCTAAAAGAACAGGAAAGCAGACAATGACGTTTCATCTGAATATTTTAGTCCGTTTGTAAATTTTTTGGTTTGTGAATGGTTCGATCAATTTGACTGGGTTTTCACTTGACAATTTTATTGCTAGCTTTTCATGGATAAATGCACAGGATATTTTAAAGTATAATTCTGTAACAACGGAACAGCCTCTACGTAATCCAAAC
>JAQIWX010000759.1:0-13779 GCA_034696785.1 Lepidocyrtus cyaneus | reverse complement strand
CCATAGGAAACTTTCTCCGTACTGCTTTCATTCCAGTTTTCTCCTTTCCCCATATTGTTACTTATTATTATGATTATTTTTATGCATTGGAATTTTATCTCAACTTGTTTCTCTCCTCATTTTACCGATGATTTACACGTGTATTTTTGAATATTGAATGTATAGCCATGCCTTTTTTTCTGCTCCCGAACAGCAAACAATATTTTCCAGGATGGGAAGGAAGTTTGACTTGGCTGTGTGTGTGTGTGTTTGTAAGGTGCGTGCATAGGATGAAAAATATCTTGATGTAGTCTCGAGCTCATGACTTTTTCATTCAACTTGGAGAGGAAGGAAAAGTTGGGAATATCTTAACTGTATCATCCATCCCAAGGAGGAATCTACTTGTTTATTCTGAATGCTTATGTAGGGAAACCAGCTTGTCATAATTCCACATGGATCAGTAGGAGGAAAATCCCTCCCTGCATAGTGGATGGGAAACAAGTCAGAAATAAGTTACGGTGCATTTCCTATCCTACCATCATATGTACATAGGTAAGTATAAAGAAGCATGTACCTAAGGATGAGCCAAAATAGCCAACCAAAAATACACCAGACCAAGTAAGACCATACCATAGAAAGAGTGGATTTCGGACACGTTTTTATTCGCGTGTTGTTTCCCTTTCTCTTTTGTGGTTTAAAGTTTGGGCCATAACAATGGTTGGTTCGGATTGCATAAGAAGGTAGACCAATAAATAAACCCAAAGGTAGGTCTGAAGGTTGTGGGGTTTAACTGAAAAAAAAAGTTGAATAGAAATTTTACTAAAAGAATAAGTAGAAAGGAGGTGCGTACAAGACAAGGAGTTTGAGGAGACTTTCTACTAGGAGGATTGCTTAGCAAGTAGGTAAGACATAAATAAATTATTGCAGTACAATGATTGATACATGGGTGCCTACATTATTGATAATTCAATGCTGGAAGAAAATCCTCCTTGTTTGTTGGAATTACTTCTTTCTTGAATATTATTAGGTAGGTTTTACGTATATACATAATAGTACAGCCAGACCAAAGCGACCATCTCCTGCCTTTCATGTTTTGTGTAAACATTTCATTTGTCATCCGATTAGTAATCCAAAAATAGGTTAAACCAATCCAGCTTTCCTTCAAAGGATGTTGTATAACTTTAGAATGTCTAGATTTTTTTCTCGTAAAGGTTTATTATTTAATGATTTCTGTCATAACATGCGTGTGAATATATGGCGTGGATTATGCTCGGGACAGGAGCAATTCCTGAATTAGTTTGAAATATGTAGGGATAGAAGAAAGTCTTCCATATCGATGGAGAAAGGAAACTCCCGAAGGAGCTACACTCTGCTTACATATTGCATTTTAATTTTGTTTCTGAACCCTCATTAATTACTCGCAGCTTCTTGATCTCTTATCTTTTCCTTTATAAGTCTGTGATAAGGCAAGCCAAAGTGAATAGAAAGAGAAAGTTGTCGTAATATACATACCTACTACTTACACGAGGTCATAATACTCCGTAAATCATCGATGTAAATTTCAGGCGGAGCCCTTCCATTAAGCTTGAATTATTAGGTCGTAAACTTGTGTACAGTAATAAAGTGGTTATCAGCGCTTGACTGGTGAGGTGGCTGTGCAGTGCTTTTCCCTTTCAACGTTCACATTATTGCACTACTTATTGTAACAAATTTACATAGGGAGGTAGATTGTATCGGTAGGTTACCTGTAAGGAAGTCACACCAAAGTTGTGAAAGATGGGGGCGGAGCCCCTGTTTTATATTAGCCCGCATCGTTATACTCTAATTTTAGTATGTAATTCAAAACAAAAAGTATTACTTATATAAGCTAAAAAGACTAATTATTAAAAACAAAACAAAAAGCCGTTTTATTTTGTGTGAAAAAAAGGGATTTTTTTTTTCATGGAAATTACTTATCTTAAATCTATAGAGACAACCGGGAAATATATATATTATCTATGCGTGATGATGTCATCCTAAACCGTATACTTAGCATCTCAACTCTAATCTTGAGTAATTGATCCAGCCTGTCTCACATTTTTTTTCAGTGTCTCACTCACTCACTCACTCATGTCATTGTACACTTTCCATAGATATCCATTTTGAGGACTTTTTTCCACCCCCTCATCCCATTTTTCTCATTTACGAATCTCTAAGCTCTGGAAACTGGGAAAAAGGAAAAAGCTAAGTTAGTTTTTGGTGGAAGAGAGAGAGAGAGAATGCTGACGACAATGTCTCATTCATTTCAGGAAAATGTGTGCGTAAATGGAATTTTCTCTCTCTGGGTAAGAAACAAAAAGGAGGTTC
This sequence comes from Lepidocyrtus cyaneus, assembly GCA_034696785.1. Lineage (NCBI taxonomy): Eukaryota > Metazoa > Arthropoda > Collembola > Entomobryomorpha > Entomobryidae > Lepidocyrtus > Lepidocyrtus cyaneus. The sequence goes on along the minus strand of JAQIWX010000759.1, from coordinate 11,454 downwards.
AGTCACGTTAAGATAGTCTTAGTAAGTGTAAGAAATTACATGAAACAGACGCTCATCTACTGGGATGTAAGGTACAGGATAGTCGTGCATATGATCAAATATAGTGATTGCGTTAAAAACTGAAGTCGTTTGTCCTCCTGACAATAATAGACAAGCACATATCATACAGATATTTATACCTACATAGATATGTAAGTCTACCTAGGCATACCATATTCCGGAGCAGAGGAACTAAACTAGACTCCAATTTATTTAAAAGTGGAGAGAGAAAAGTGTCCCCGGTTATGTGACTCAATCTCAGCTACTGCAGTAAAAAATAAGTGGGAAATCTTTTCTTTTCTCTTTTTTCCTTTCTCTCTCTCTCTCTCTCTCTCTCTCTCTCTCTCTCTGGTATACACACGTTACAATTTACATTAAGATAGAATAGACTAAATAATAAATGTCTTCCAACAAATTCTACTTTTTCTATTTTCTCCATTCTTTTCCACTGTTGTTCCAACAAGGGGAGTTTTTTTTTTGGAAAAAAAAATCTACACGGTTAAGCATGAAGTTTTTTTTTGGCTTAAAGCCTTTTTACTTTCCCTCTCTCGTAAAATACCTAAAGTAAGGCGGAGGTAGGATGGGGATACCACAACGTGTTTAACTGACTGCTCATACGTTGACTGTTTGTCTGGGATATTATAGTCCCTTGATATTTGGTATTAGCACTCTCTGTTTACTTTTCACGCACTGGCTTGGCTACCTTCACAGTTTCACATAAGTTTAATGACAACTAAGGCTTCCGTAGATGCGTAGCCAAATCCGTAGCACAAATAGAATGGGCTCCTTTTCTATTTTATTATCATTATTCCCACGCCTTCCTCCCTCTTTCTCTCTTGTGCAGTTTAGTTTTATGTGCAATTGGGATGTACATACATACCTACGTATGTGTGCCTATTTGTGTGGTGGTGGTGATGGTGCATAGGCAGTCATTTTCTAGTTTTTAAGGGAAAAAGCCAGAGGAATAAAAATCCTTCACTATCACTCATGGATTTTTTTTCTTTTCGGTGTGTAAAAATGTGGGGATGTGTGTGCTCGGCATACATTATGGATGCGACTTATTTGCTAACCTCAAATGTAAACAGAAATTAGTAGAAAGGATCTTATACTTTCCCCTAAATGATGAGGAAAGGTCTGCTGACGTCGAGGATGATGACGTGTAAGTTTTTCGGGATGAGTGGGACGACGGAATATGGACAAATATATTTAATATTTTATCTCTTACATAAGGATCATAAAGAACAAGATAGAATTTTCTTTATGGGGGGAGGAGGTTAATGCACGCTCAAAGTTCGAATTGGGTAGAGTCAGAGTCAACAGTCAGAGTAAAAGGACCTGGGACGACATTCTACAAACAAAAAAAATAACTGAATTTTTCCTTCTCCCAGAGAAATATTATTAGAATCCTCGGTCCCCTTTTTTGGTTTTCTGTTTTTTTTTTGCTAGGGTAGCGCTAACGAACATGGGCAACACAAACAAGGAAAACTTTATGAAGCGGTTATAAGTTAGGATTATCAGTGAAAAATGAAGATTATCGGGGTTAACGCCGGCTGGCTATATTGCAATGATGCGGAATGGCAGTTTGGGACAAGTAGTGCATAATAAATAACTTATATGTTAAAACTAAGACGTGGAGTGCAATAAACGCAAGTACCATTTTATGGTCAAGTCAAGATGCAGCCTTTTCCTTCTGGTTAGTATTATGAGGAGGATGGAGAAGGAAAAAAGTTATTGCAATGCTTAAGGACCTTTGGTGCACATTCAGTCTCAAGTTGTTGTGAGCGACCGCATCTGTTCTGTAATGATATGGCTGTGACGGTTGCACCGTTACAATCTTCATTTATACAAAGTAGTAATTTGCTCCATGCTCTTCCAGACTCTCTCTCTCTACCAAGGAGCACTTGAACATATAGACTCCCATTTTTTCAAGACTACCCAAACCCACAACAACAATAAAATGCGTCATTTAGCCAGATTGTATCTGGAGTGGTGTACCAAAAAGTGTAAGTGGATGGTCCATACTCGTTACTGACATTACCACAGTTTTGCAATTGTATGAAATTATTTGCTATATTATACGTAAGTAAATGAGAGGGGGAATTTTTCCTCGTCAACTTTTGTTTCCTTTTAGCGCAAAAGAAGAAAGTTACCTAAGTTGTTGGGATATATTAAGAAGGGAATATATCTTTCGGCTTTGCTACCCCACACAATGTAATGATGATGTAGAAGCAGGAAGAGTCACACCAACCATCACTAGCATGGCTTAAAGTGCTTCATCATCTCAGCTAATATTAATGTCATCGTCATTCTTCGCAACTTCATCCCCCCTTTCCATAAAGAACATGCTTTCTCCTCGGCGGAAAACTAAACTTGCTTAGCCAGAAGGCTCAAGTATTTAGCTCCCTCTCCTTAGCTGTTCCTCCTCCTCTTCCTCCATATAGTATGAATATGGGTGTGAGTGAAAGGCCATCATAGGTTTCACCATAGGAGACTGAGCAAACAAGTTAGCCCCTCTCCTTTTGCTTTCTCAGATAATAAAAGGGACTAAACTGGAGGAGCCCCACTACAATACAATTTACGATTTCTTAACAATATCAGCTGGATGCGAGAGTATACGTTTCAGTGTCCTCGTGTCACTGCCTCCTTCCTATATCTCCTCTATAAATACAATAGGTAAAGACAAATCTACTGTTATGGAAGTGTGCATGGAGGGGTAGAACCATGTCTTTCTTCTCCATTTTCTGCGGTGGATCAAAGAGGAGAGTTATTAAAGAAATAGCAGCGGTTAGTTCCGCGGTGGTTGAGGTGGTTGGTAAGTCTATTTCTTTTGACTTATTACCGATATCTACACAGCGGTTTGCTTACTCAGTCAGTCAAGTAGGGACAGGGAGTGGACTGTGTCTGGCCAAGGTAAGACGTCCGTTGTACGTGCAAAGGAGGAATCGGTGAGTGAGGGCAAAAATTGGGGTGCAATGTATGCTGGCTAGTGTGGAGTCCATGCTCGCAAATATTGAGTCGAGTCTAAAAGAGAAAGCAGTGGTGAAAGTGAAAAAGTCACATTTCATACGGAGAAGGGACTCTGCCCAGGATTCAAATATATTTCATAGATAAAAGTCACAAGGACTTGTCTCTCCACTTGAATTTATTAGACTGGCCGAGCGATCAAAGAGATAGTCTTTACGGGGAGCAGGAATGAACTGCAACCAAACAAGCTCCGAACATCAAATCATCCAATCGGCCAAGAAAAACGTTTCGTATTCAAGAAAAAAGGCAAAGGGAACTCAGTTCTGTTGGAAATGGGAATGTAGATAAAATATTTAATTACGGGATGATCCTGAACGTGAACATTCGGCTGATTTCTGGTTGAAAGGGTGAACGTTCTCAGATCCAAACTCAAACGGCCAATACCCAAAAGTCGTATTCTAAATTCTTTAAATCTTAATAAACCTGAAATATAGCTAAATAACATAAATCAGCCATAATAATATCCATAACCAGAAAGCATTGAACAATATTTGCAAACACTTTCACCAAATTTACAGCCGGGCTAAACACACTCAGGCACAAAGTCAATCAAACGGAGTGGAAAAAAGGAGGCCAGAATCGGGAAGCCAATATGAGCTGTGGTTGAATCGCGCGTAATCTGTTATTATTTTTGGTACTTTTGAATGTGATGTGAAATGAAAAATTCTCTTCCAGTCCCAGTTAACACAACTACCTTAAATGCCCGTCTTTCACTTGAGGATTAAAGATTTATTTCCGGAGAGCCACATTACTACTATAAGAATTGGAAAACGGAAACAGAATTCCGTATCACTTGTAAATTTTGGTGCGTTTTTTTTTGAGAATCGCCGTAAATTTCTCAATAGATGACTGTTTTATGTATGACGCTATATGCCTCCTATATTTTAGAAACATTTTAATCAGCTCCCCGTTTTTACCCCGTTTCCCACATTTACCACACAGGAGCTTATTTACTAGACGCTATAACTTTGCTTTGGCACATTTTACCCTTTCTCAAATAGACATTCTACCCAAGTGGATCCTGATTTATGGAAACTATACCCAAAGATCAGAGAGCCTTGAGAGCTTATTTTTTTCACAGCGTCCAGTATAAATATATAGATTGTGGAAGGACATATAAAATTGTATCAGTTCAATAAAGTACAGTGTCAAAATCGGGGGGAAAACTGAGCTAACAATAGAATTTTTATGCAGCGTGAAATCAGTGGAAGGAATTGTAGAAATGGGCGACCCGATCCCAAGCAATATATCTGTATGCATGGTGGCCCTCTCCACATTTCGTTAACTATCGTAAAATAGACATGGGGAAAGGGGTGCCAATGCTAGTTATGGTGACAGGATCAGAGAAAATAGGAAACGGAAACCCGATCACACAATCGAAAAATACGAGGGACTCGGACCATGTTTTAAAATAATGTCCCATGAGGAGCGTCCAGTGGTCACAGATTACACTTTCCTTCTCACTTTTCACTTTTCTTTGTCACAATGGTCAAAGTTAGATAGTTTGTAGTGGATCAGAGAATCAAAGTGAAAAAAAAAGTTTTGCTGTTCACAGAATATTTTATATTCTCAAATAAAAAAAATTCTTCGACCGTCCGGCATGAAGAAACATGCCGATCGGATGTGTAACATATACAAGCCTATATAATCCGAGCGGAAAAGAATCGTAAAAAGGAAAGTTTTACTTAAACTTGAGGAACAGTCTGTCTTACCGGTGCTAGCTGTTAGGACTGTCCAAGGCATTTGATGTAGGTACCTATACACAGGATTTTTTCTTCATACTTCATGAGATGTATCTTACCTAATACAATTGTTAAATTAAAATGAAAATAATTCTGTGACATGATTTGATTTTATACTTAGGTAAGTTCCAATTTGTGGCTGAAAAATTACATCCATTAAAAAAAGGATTCAAGATAAGTAAGACAAATTAGATTTGTCTATTTAGGTACAATGGACTAACAAAATATCCAGACATGATCCTATGTCTAATTGGTCTACTGCCAATTAAATATGTAACCCTTTTTATGTACTTTATTCACTTTAAGCAAAGAATATAGCTACATATCCCTATCCTATTCCCGATGATGTGATGAACACAAAAAAAAAGATTTTCAGGTTTCACTCATGACTCATGACAGGATGTCCATTGAATCTGCTGACTAACCGTACACCAATAACTGTTAGTCAGGTTATCACGGTCGAATAAATCATATTTTGGGCATGACATGATAGCAGTAAAATAATATTTTGTATGATTTCATCATCATTCCCCGAACAACAAAGGCCATGGTGGTTGAGCTCCTCAACAATTTTTGGTATTTGAAGCGTAACGTGTATCCTATCCCCCTATCAATGGCAGGGCTGGAATGGGCAAAGCAAAATGTTTTTCATCGCTGCTTTCACCATCCTTATCATCAGCATTACTTGAGGAAACGGTGATTTCTAATACAAAATACGCATCATCATTATTATTATTGTGATTTGATGATCAGTATAGGAAATTCGCTCACTCCGCCAGTTCCATTGAACGTAAGAATGAAATGTTAAAATGGGAGAGAGTGAAGAAAAAGAGGAAGGTTCACAAGACCATGACACGATGAAGAGTGCTTCTCCGACCCCTTCCCTTTCTCTCCTTTCCCTTCATTTCGTTCCAGGAGGGAACAGCGGAAACTGCCGGTTATGCATGATGTCTTTCTTCCTCAGAAAAAAAATCGCTGAAGCCATACATATATATAGGTTTCAGATAGTTGATGTTCGTCCCTTTTATTTATTATGTTAGGATGCAACACAATATATTATACACACTAAAAATAAAATACAGAGGGTTTCCCACCCTTACTCAAAAGCTCATGAGACTTTTGCTCTTCATCTTTCTGCAGCGTTAAAAAAAAGAAAGGGGACAGGCGGAGTTGAAGAGATGACGAAACTATCATAATAGAATGGAGGAAATGCATTCTTTTTTTCTTTCAAGAAAAACCTTCTGTATTGGACATTGAATCACCAGGCTAGGCTGCTGCTCCTCCTGATGATGATGATGACGAACGGCTCTAGAGGAGGAATCACCCTCGACCCGGAAGCTCATAAAATTCATCGCCTCTTCACTGTTCCACTGTAGTTTGTAATATATTAAATGGATTTTACTATTGCTGGAAATATACATAAAGACTTTATGGTCAAGTTCAGTAGGAAAAATGGTCACTTAAATAGATATGGGTTCATGTAGGATGGTAACATCACCGAGAGTCATTCCCTTTTTACCACTGACTTTCTCCCATATAACTGAAACTGCTTTATATAGTGAAGCTTCTTTCTATTATGGGAAAAAATTGTAATGGAGGTTACCACCACCGCTCCCCCATGCACGGCCGTACCAACCACTACTGACAGCAATAATGCATGCAGAGTGTTAGGAAAAGAAAGAGGAAGGCATTGTGGGATGGGGAAAAATATGCGTAGTAGAAAGATAAAAGGAGTCATAAGGATTGTCCTTTAAACGGGGGAATATTGCACAGTAAAATAATGATGATGGTCGTCATAATAATAATATGCAATAAAATCAAGAGAAGCCAACACAAGACTGAAATCATATTTTTTCTCTCCCCAGAAAAGAATATCTTTAAAGAAGTAGTCTTGCCCTTATTTTAGAGAAGAAAGTAGTAGTAGTAGTATTTCCTAGTCATGTTAATTTCTGGGCATTTTCCCTTTTAAGAATAGGGTATTTTTTCTGTGGGAAAAAAACTCTGGTTGCTCCATGGATGCTGGAATGGCATGGTCATGATGGGCTGTAATGATATTTTATATTGTAAAGATGTTGAACTGACTATGAGACAGAAACTGTAATGAATGCGAGTGGCAGCGAGATGCAATCATTAAAGGGTATAAATCTGCCGCAAGGAATAGGGCCGCTTGGACAATAAAATTTCCACATTTTCTCCATTAACTCTTTACTTTATGAAGCGGTTGTGTGGGGGTGGCCGAATGAAACCCTGTCGTGGATTCAGTTGAATGGAAAACCTTATTCTTAGCAGTACCACTGCTAGTGATAATAGTAGTAGTGGTGGGGCGACTTTTATAATTTTTTTTTCATTTCAAATTTTTTTGGTATCCACTGATGATGCAAACTTTTTTTTTAATTTTCCGTATAATTATAAAATACTCATTCCTGAAATTTATAAATTATGCTTCGGGAAGAAAAAAAATGCGTATAAATTGTCGCTCAGGTATAAAGAAAAGTGACGGGAGCCATTCAAAAGATTAATGTAATTTCACGTTGCCCCAGAAGAGCGTTAAGAGGAGCCACTAATAAAATAAATGGAATAATAGAATTAGGCTCATATAGCTTTGAATCACCGTCCCATATTAGAAGTTAACTTGGATGAATTTGGAGCCGCTTCCTGGTCCACCTCCTCCCCAGTAATAATGTGGATGCCACACACACACGTACACAAAACTTTGTTTCATGACCCTGAGTCATTTAAGTTATTTACGCAATGTTATAGTCTCCCCCCCTGCACACAAATATAGTATTATTGCACAATGATATTATTATTGAAAAAAAGTTTTGTCGTAACATTACGAGCCATAATAATAATATCCTATGGTGGGTGGCAGGCCCCAACTCAACCAGCATAAGTACATTGCGTTAGGTATAGAATATCAGGGATAATAATATGAGAGGTGTGAGCTAATGATGATGGTAATGGGACATGCCATTCCACTTGGGTTCACTTGCACAGACCAATGAAAATATACTTCACGAAGGAATGGGAGCTGGGAGAAGGAGAAAGGAGGCGAAATGATAATTTTCCTGTAGCGATTTTCCTCCTTTTCTTTTCATTTTACGTCCTTTCCCATTTTTTTCGCCTTCCTCGTACTTTTCTAGTTACTTGAACATTTTACTGCGATGCGATCATTTTATTTCTGGGTAGTTGAGGGAAAAACGTATTAGATCTGGGGAGAGCTACAACATATTTTCGTAAAGACAGATGAGAAGAGAGAGAAAGAGAGAGAGAGCACGGGAGTTTTATATTGATATGTTTGTAAGTTTGCTAAGGTCGATGAGAAAGCATAACTTCATCTTTTTTGCTGACTTGCTTACTTGCCTCTGCTCCTACCTTCTTCCTTGACATGTTGAATCCTCTTAAAAACAGGAAAATAATTTGAGTCTCGGACGGCAATGTGGAGTCGCTATCGTATATGAGGGAAATTATGGTAAATTGAAAACTATGCTTGGGAAACAAAAAGAAGCTCTTAAACATGTCAGTAAAATTGCGTATTTGGCAAGAACTAAATATCGTGCCTTGTTTGCGTTTTCCTCTTAAGCTCTCCGGAGTAGTTGTGGATTCGGAAAACATTTTTTAAAGAGAAAGTATCAATCCAGTTATGAGGGAAAGAATGGCTGGTGAAAGACAGGTAAAACTAATTTGTTTCTCTGTGTTCAGCCTTGGAAGTAAATTGGGGTGGAATGAGGCCCTCTCCCGTAAGTTTCCTTTTCTCAAAAAAAACGAATTATAACAAAGAAACAAGCTTAAGTGGATATGTAACACTTGTAAAACAATTTTTCCTTTTAAGAAAAAGTTAAAACCAAATGGCAATTTGGAATGGGAAGAAAGCTCCCAATTTACTGGAAACTAGACAAAGAGAAATTCCCGTTCTCAAAATAAATTTCATTGGGATGGCAGACCTGCTCAGTCCATTTTTGAAAGAGATAACGATGAAGAAAAAAAACAATAGCTAATTTCGTTTCCATTATAAGTTGATTTTTTTTCTCTTCATATCTTCGAAAATGCGATAAATGATTTAATAGTTGTCTTTCCAAAGTGGTTTTATGATACATTTATTACTGGACTCATGCACTCCACACATACATATCCAGGTTCCAGAGCATTACGTAAGAGCTGTACTATACGTGTATGAGTTAATTTTGGGAATTGCTTCTACTTCTATATTTTTACAATGCAATTTTCTCTTCGGATGTGGAAATGGAGAGAGAGAGAAAAAACATTTACACATTGAAAATACGGAAGAATTCCTATCCTTGTTGATTCGTTTCGTTTGTGTAAAAAGGGAATTCAATAAAACCGGGAAGCTGATGTAGAGACCCCAAAAAGTTTGAGAAGATGAAATACAAAAATGAAGTGGAAAAATAAGTAGTTGTTGTAAATTGCTTTATCTCCTTGCCAGCTGTATCCACGCCTGGATTGTATACCCAATGACTCTCCTCCTCCTCCTCCTGTTGCGAATGAATGTGTCTTATGTGACTTGGAAACAATCAACCGGAATACGATGCAAATTTATATGTATTAAAAAACGGAGCAGGAGGAAGAAGGAGAGGAACTACGAGCAGGGGAAAAAGAATGGATCTGAACAAAAACCTTGCTAAACGACATAGAAAACTGCGCTCGTACGTGTTCATCTTGTTTAACACGACAGCAACGAAGTAGCCGAGGAAAGGCTAAGTGAGGGGGGGAGACAAGAAAGGAAAAAAGAAAAGAGGGAAAAGTCTCATCTTCCTTTTCCTACTTCCGATACATAAATCACTCCTGGCGTTGAACTAAAGAACACACTTTCTAATCTTCTATTACTCTCGCATCACATTTGCCCCGGAACCAGTATAAAAAAAGGTTGGGATGCTTGGATGGGATGACAATAAGTACTGAAATTGAAAATACACGTAGGATATTCTGTGCGCGGTAGATTTACCGCTAGTTTTTCCAATAACAACAACAATACGATGTAGTCCCCTTCAATGGCTTTTAGCTTGAGCCACTATTTTATTATGGCCTTGAACACAACAGCTCAATTATCAATAGATTAAAAAACAGGATGTATTTATTGTTGGCATTTTTTCTTTGGAAAGTTCAGAACGGAGCGGGAAGTCACTTGTGTGTGAAGTTAAAAATGTTGAATTGTTATTGCTAAATTCTGTGTTTCACTAGATCTTTTCCGGATTTATTTGTATTTGTTGGGAAGGAAATCATCGTTGAATTAAGCTTCACAACTGGGTCTTTTTTTCCTTTTATCTAACTCATCTATTTGTTTGAATTACCACGTATATTTTGATGTTTTTTTGAAGAGGAGAGGAAATCATTAGAACGAGAAGTTAAAAGTTAATTGAGTTGAGCAATCCCATTGACGTCAACTGTTAAATGGTACCTCTGAAGATGCAGTCGTTGTGCATGATCATTCCTAGAAAATACTAATCGAATTAATAATGGTAAATTAATGCCAGGCAATAATTCTAATCAATCGGTGAATAAGGTAATGATAAGAAACTTTGTAAATAAAAATTTAGCGATTTCGTTTTGCTCCACTTGGACTCCATGGGGATAAGCAGTGACTTGGTGCATTATTTGGACGTTACCTTCCTAGGATTCAACATTAAACAGGTGATGGTTGACTTTTACTTGCATGGGAGCTGATGTGCTAGATTTTTTATCCGACAATGCAACGGGGACTAACAAGACACCATCCACCATCACCGTTACTTTCATGTGTTATTTGGCCTCATCATGCAAAGCACATGGAAAAAGCCATCAAGTCAAGAAAAAACCCGAAGGGTATTTAAGACTACTATCCCAATAAAAACTTCCCCGATACATATCATTAACCAACAACAGCAGAAGGATCATTTCTGCTAATGCCCAAGCACATTGTAGTTGTCGAACTTGTGCTCCCTGATTTTATTTTCTAAAGGCATGGCAATTTCCTTAATTGAACAATTTCAACAGTAAAAGGGAGTTTGAGGTTTTTGAGGTTTCCTTCTATGATATACCCCTCATCGTCAGTTTTTACTGTATAAAGTAGTAAAGGGCGGTTGAGGAAAGTTCCTTAATTCATTTTCCTTTTAATGTGGAAGGAGTGGATCAGTATGTAGATAGGTATGTATATTTTTTAAATGACTCCAGACAAAGTTCTCCTTTCCTTTTTAGTATTGAAAAAACTTGAAGAGAACAATGAGCGGCCATTGACTTAAGGAGTACAGAAGGAGGAAGGGAAAGTGCATATAGCCATTACAGGGAAGGCGAACATGGCGCACTCATCCCTATTATGCAAGGAATTTTCACGAGATTTAACGAGTAAAATCAAGTCAATGATCTCAAAGTTAAGAGGAGGGCTGGGAGTGATTTAAATAAACGGCTGTTTAAAAATTATGGCAAAAAGTGGGTCTCATTTTATTCCTTCCCTTTTTTATACTCATCCCAAGCCATACAAAGCAATAGCTAGGTACTCACTCTACTATCAACGACGCAACCAAGGTGAACTTTTTTTTCCAAGCCTTCCTTCAAGGAGGTAAAAAATAGGAAGATAGTGAGGCTCTATTACATAATATAGAAAGTGAAAGTCTAGTTTTTTTTGCTATGCGGTAAGTTCCATACTGATAGGTTT
>JAQIWX010000758.1:0-13786 GCA_034696785.1 Lepidocyrtus cyaneus | reverse complement strand
CAAAAGTGGGGAAATGCGAGTTAGCCGGAAATCAAAAGTGGGAAAATGCGAGTTAGTCGGAAATCATGCGGGAACGACGATATTGCTTTAAAACAGTCATAAGAGGGCTTTCTCGACTAAAGTTTCTTATAATTAGTAAAGGGAATAAGTGGAGGTTTAAAAGGAAACTGCTATGTACAAAATTTCATTTTCACTGTAAAACATTCAAGAGCAATGACCTCCATGCTGCAAAATCATTTCTTTGGCAGAAATTAAATTAAGAAGGATATGATAGGCTAATTCAGTCTTTTAATCTGTAAAGCGATTTGTTTTTATTAAAATTTTAATCTTTAGCGTATCACTCAGAATGAATATTACTTTTTTTTAGCAGATATTATGAAATTATATAGTAGCAAGTCAAATTTTTTAATTGTCTAAAACATCTCATGATCTAGCCACTTCCATTTTTCATCTAGCCACTTTACATCTGCGTACAAAATCATATGAGCTCTGGATTCTTGTAGGTTCGTTAGAGAAGTGGCTTGCAAATAAGTTCACCTTCACTCAAAAATATGAAAATGCTTATTTATAATGCACGGGTACGCAAATGAAAAGAAACTGACCAAATTTTGTGTATATTGTGCCTAATAACAGGAAAAGTTAAAGGAAACGGAATAAACCTCTACAGAGTGCAGACAAATGAAAGGGAAACTTATCACGGAATAAAATGGGGGCCAAAACTAAATCAAACTTTTATAACTCTGTCCAAACGAACTTGTTTGCCAGCCAGCCAGTCAGTCCACAAATCTTTGGGATTTATAATGATGACACAACAAAATACAAAGTACAGCAAAAGATACAGGAGAGAGAGAGTATTATGCTTGTGTAAAAGTTTTATTTCCATATTCGGAGAAAAGAGGAAAACGATGGTATTTAAATAAAGCGAGTCAAACTTCCATCTCACCATCATCGTCACATATTTCACCACTCGCCTTTCCTCTCTCCCTCCTTTCCCGAGTCAAAAAAGACAGAGGACGAACGAGGGAAGAAGAAGCTGAAGAGTCACGGAGATTAGTTGAAGAGCCCTGCTTATATGATTATTGGCATCAGCGGGGTATTCCACAAACTTAAATGAGAGGAGACTTCTGGCTGGCACTTTATTAGAAGGATGGAGATGGGAAAGGCTAGCCCAGCGGTGTCGTATGGTATGGTATTAGTATGGTGGCGCAACGAATGAGACCTGTACGGATGACACAACAGAGCTATGACAGTTCATTCATGACCGTTGCTTTTTTAGGGTAATGCGTGTGTTCAGCAAACTCACTGGCGATGAGAAGAAAGTTATGTCTTCCAGTTCCACCCTCCGTCTTCTCCCATAAAATCGGATACACTCATACCAGTCCAATACATGGAGCAAAATGGAATTTTATTGAGCATGCGACAGTTCCGCTGAATGGATTGATGAGGGAAACAAACAATCTTCGTATTGTCTTTTGCTACTTGATTCACTTCATATTTATAGGTCTTCTTATAGGGCAGCGAAATTAATATGGGAAAGGTTGGATTGAAACCGAGTAAAAAGATGCATTTTCCCGAGTGTTCATAAACTTCAGCGATATTTCCCTCGGTATATCAAGCACTAATTGCAGATTTGAAGTAAATCGAGTACTCTCCTGAAGTTTTCTCTTTACTTTGCAAGCTATTTTTGAGGGGAAACTAGTTTTGAAACTCCTTTCACGTGTTAAATTAAATATCCTCTTTAGAATCGCAAAAGCCACCAGAAACCATCCATTCCTGTTGTCCCTCCGTGTCTACCATATACCAACCACTACCGCAGTAAAACGAATACACGAATGAAGCATCCAGTTCTCCGGCATGAGTCATTCCTGACGACACCATAAACAAAAGGAAGAGTGAAAGTACAGAAGAAGGGATCGTATGATGTGGTCGTTCATTATGGGCCCGTACTAATAAGTATTGTAGTGACTAACTACTATTGCTGCCTCTACTTACAGCTTTATTTGTGCTTAAACCATCCCATCAATAACTAATAGAGAGAGAGGGAAAGAGGAGGGAAACTTTTGATTTCTAAGCTCCTGCTTTTCTTGTCCGTCTGGAGAGATGTAGTTCTCTCTTTCTCCCTTTTGCTGTACCTCTCCCTTGCTAGGTTTACCTTGGGAGGAGAGAAACTAGAGGAAGTTGCTACACTACTACACGGCCAAGTTGCTGGATGGAGATGATGATTTCACCAAGAAAGCCAATGAAAAAGCCACGCAATTCATTTAATTAGTGCCATCTCAAATTACTCCATGTGATGTTGTGTACGCTATTAAGTTTTTTGGTGTTCAAACATAATCTCATTTCGTATTGGATGGACGGGATGGATGGATGGATGGAGAGGAACAGTTATAGTTTTTAGGGGATGTGATACGAAGCATGACTTCAATTCTTCACGGTTGCTCCATTGTGCTTTCCCTTTTGCTGCTGGAAGAAGGAAATATATATTATTATGAAAGACATCGTCAGTCAATGTAGTGTGGGTAATTGCGTTGATTCAGTAAAATGCAGTTGATTCAGGAAATGTTTGGGAGAAATGGCTCGTGCATTGAGGTGGTATTAAAGAATTGAATGAAGATCAACTATTTTCTATTTCGCTTATTTTCGTGTACTCCTTACTCCTGCACTTACAGTACAGAACCAATTTGAGGATGAAAATGATATCAATAGAAAAGAGCTTGCCTTTAGCTTTTCCAACTAAGCAAATATGTGTACGACAATAAAAAGTACAAATTGTAACGTATTCCTCTTCAAGTCTGTATTTTATTGGGGGAATGAATGAGCAAGGAAACTTCTTCTTTGTAGAGGAGTTCTGTCTGCAATTTATAAACCTACCTACTTATAAGATACTTTGATGCAATCCGAATCAATTCATAACGCACCCCCAAAAGACTGCACCATACGGACTCACTACCCATTTTCATATTATTCAGTTCACGATTTCCCATCCACAACAAAAAACCAATTGCAGGGAAAAGCAACTGAATGATAAAATGCATAAAGGAAGGAGGCGAATAAAAAGAAACTCAAAAAAATATATATTTTGCTAGACATTTTCTCGTATAATTTCCGTTTGTTATCCTTTCTTGGATAGGGACAAACTCTGGAAAACTGCTGCTGGGGGAGAAAATATATTTTTTTTAAGGAAAGGCAACCCACAGGAACAACTGGGTACTTGGCTGGGGTGGCGTCCCTGGCACTCCTCTAACGATGAAGAATACACGAGTTGATCAGAAAAGGCATTAGCAGCAAGCAAGCAAGTAAGAAGTTGGAAGTGAAAAGAGTAGCATGGATGTATAGTAGAAAGCAAGAGGGACTTTTTTTCTGGAAAAAGGAGGAGGAGGAGAAGCTTATTCCTCATCCCAATCTCAAATCAATACCGCATAACGAGATCCATTGTTATCCATTTTACATCTTCGATAACAGCCTTTTCATTAGAAAGTTGGAAGGAGGAAGGAAGGAAGGAAGACAGAGAAAAGAGAGAAAACTGGGTAGGGCTGGGATTACTGCTGTTACCACCAAGAAGGAACTATACTTACAATCAGCTTTAGCTCCTGCTCCAACTTGTACACTTGTATGTGTGGTGCACTTTCAAGACTCCATTAAGGCATATATACGTATTCATCGACGACAAGACAACTTTACGACGACATGCTATCGAAGAAGCCAAGAAAAGACGACGGGAGAAGACATTACTTGCTTCCAGGATGGCATGTATGGCAAGGCCAAAGCCATGTCAGCAATTGCTTTTTATAGCGTCCCTGCTCGCTATTACCTCCTTAGTCTTTCCCCCCAATGTTTCGGTTGAAAACGGTGAAAATAATCTATAAAATGAAATACATAATGTGACCATGTACATTTTATTGTACGATATGTCCTCTCTCCTTCCAATTCTTGAAGGAGGATACATTACCTATTAGAAAGTTTTGGTTTAGTTACCACTGCCAAGAAGAAGAGACAGACGAAGAAGAAGAAAAGCTCAAAGACAAAAGCCTCTCATTCAGAAACTTCACCGCCAACCGCATCAAGATCTTTCTTTCTGTATACTTTACCTTTTACAAACCAACCATATTAGTTGTCAGATAGTTATAATAAATTATGCAATGCACAGTTTAACCAATTGTAAAATAGAAAATTACCTTGTAGAGGGGAACATGCAGTTAGAGTATCAGGAATCGATCCAGGCCTACCCCACTCCACTTTAAAATAACGACCTCGGTATTCCTACAAACATTCATTGGAGCTGGTTCCTCGGTTCCTATTCTAACTGTGTATTTCCCATGCATTCGAATCATTGGGGAAATATTCTACTCCATTCCAATCCAAAAAGACAAAAGGTGAAGGTGGAAATGACGCCGATCCCGCTGTACTTTAAGAAAACAACAGTTTTGAGAGATACTTTGTGGCTTTTGTTGTCCCTGAAACTTACTTCATGTGGCATTCGCTCGCTAACAATGGCTTCAGTGGGCAAATGGAGAGTAGGAGCGTGGGTAGCCATCATAGGTAATATCACTTGCATCTGCGATGCAACATTCCAATTTTATGCTTAGGGGGGGATGAAATTTGCATATGTTATGTATGATGGGAATGACGTGAGTGCTATGGTCCATGAAATCGTTTCGAAGTTTTTTTCCTTTCTTTCCCTTGCCTGTTCTCAGGGAAATTCCTGAAAATGGGCAGCGATGCCACCTTCAAAACTTTCACGGAAAACTTCCATTATGGATGTATTTACCTCTTCGTGGTGAAGGTAAATAATATGCTCCTGATCATCGATATTGAGCACGTAGTCGGGCTGTCGTGCTACCCAGAACTATACGCATAATAAGATATGAAGCACATTGTTACAAATGTCTGGCTGCTTGTTCACACGCAGTAAAAAATGTCTTCAATGCATTCCTCTTATTATTGACCATTTCGATTCATTTTTATTTTATTTTCGAAGAATAAACTCAATATGGTTTCATGTAGAAAACTTTCATTTTTTTTTATCTTATTTCATCGGTTTTTTATCCTGATCCGTTTTTTCTTCTCTGCTACGACCACACGATCCATTTTCACTTTATAAACATTTCATGTCATCTCAGCAGTTCTAAATCCAACCCTTGAAAGAAAGCTGAACCAAAATACTATTTAAAAAGTGTTAAGGCAAGCGCTTTTTGGACGGTTATCCCTAACCCCATGTTTTACACACAACTGTGAAGATGTTTTTAATCTAACGAAAATGTATGTTGTTGAGCCCCCCAAAAAACCCATTCACACACAAAATATTTTTTGTTACACTGGATGACTCAAAGAAGCGACAGCAGGCGACACTGGGATTGAATTTGAATACAAATTGAAATGAATGCAAACATAGATTGGGTTTTATTCCTTAGTCGTAATACCAACTAATATATCTGACTAACAGAAAGGCAGAAAAGAATCACAAAATCCGACTTGAATGACAAGGGCAAGTAATCGAGTAACAGAACATGGTATGTATATAAGAACGTTCAAAGCCTTGTCTCCAAATAATAATCTATGTTCTTTATCTTTTTGACAATGTTTTTTTTTTGTTTTTTACTGCCTCAACATCCCAAGCACAGTGATCTCGTTCATTAAAAGGGCAAAAACGCAACATGAAATGAAATACGTATTCAGAGATCCAGAGCACAAGCTTTAAAAAGTCAAAAGCTGAACAAAAGGGTAAAAAAGGGAATCAAGATGAATCTTCCTCTCTGAGCACGTAAAGGCGGCAGCGCGTTAGCAGAAGTCAGAAGAAGGAACCTTAGGACGAACTGCTTTCGTATAATATATCGTTCGGAGTAGTAAAATCCCCTATTACTTATAAAAACTTCACCAAGCCATTTCATTTTAAGAATGGATTTTTATAAGGATTTGATATCTGTTCCTCCCTCTATTTCTCCCTCTTTCCCTCTGTTTTTTTTGCTCCCCCTCAATTTCTCTTCATCTCTCGCATCACATCTCTGAAAATGAATGAACGCCTTGTCGTACGTCAGGAAGACGGAGAGGGAATGAGTGTGGTTCATTATGGATCTGATACAATCTATTTTTTTCTGGGCTAAGGGATTTCCTTCCCATTAATTGCCTCAGAGTTACTTCTATTTCAGTTAAGCCCCCCGATTTTTTGTATACACATGAGGAGTCATCATTAGAAGATGAAAATAACGGTTACGTCTGAGAAATCAAGAGGAAAAGCTCCCTGTTCAGCGAGACTTCGTTTTTCCTTGGTTATTACGGGAGGAGTGCGAATAAGGAATTGTGTTGGCTGATGATCAATGTCCTGTGTGTGTGCGTGAAGATCTAATCAGGGAATGATGCGTACTAAAATGAAATGAAATGCGGCATCATCACACAAAGTAATATAAGAAAATATCCGTCAATAACACGGACTCTAAATTCACAGAGTGACACACGGAATCTAAATAAGAATATGGAGAAGGAAGGGTAAGACTAGGTCCAGACTGGGAAGGGGTGTGCACTATGACGAAAAATAAGAAGAGGAGTGAAAAGGGGGAACAGAAGAATGAATGACATAAGATGGAGCACATCAAAACGATTTGAGAGCCCATTCACTATTTTTTTTTCCTAAAAAAGTATTCCATAAGCCATGGTTGATGATGTCAATCCCATGCACTCATGATGATATTCTTCACAGCTAGCTTTAAATTTTTTTCAAGTTTCCCTACGCACACAACAAACCCTCCTCGTACGCATAATATCCCTCTCTCCATACGTCTAAGTCAATGTAAGAACAAGTTGACTTTTCGGATTAGTTTCAATAGGGAAATGGCATGGCATATCGGGCGGATGGAAATGAGGCTGGCTGGAAGTTGAGCAAAAGAAATGAAAAGGGATGTGCTGCTGCCGAGTAAACTAAAAGTCCTCTTGAAAAATGCCTTTTTCCTTCTGCGGACTTGAGTTTATCTGACACTCTAGCCGAAAAGTGCATCCGTTATCCAGCCCCTTATATAAAATACAGGCGGTAATAAATCTGGAAAAAAAAATAAAAAGGTTGAGAAAAAAATCCTAAAGAAAGTTTTATCACGCATGCATCTCATCTCACATACACTGTATTATAGCAAACAGACGAACAATTTCTTTTCACTTTCAATTCAAAATCCACGCCATGTGAATTATGCATGTTTCCTATTTTCACTCTCAGTCAATTGTGAAGGAATGCAATTTAATGTATGGACTACGCATATCCATTCAATGGATGAATATTGGTGTTGGTAAGTTATGTCGATAAGGATCGAGTCAAGCTCTGAAAATATTTTCCCTTTCTTTCGTCCTAGCATAAGCATAGTTCTGCAAGAAATCCCATTCACGCTGCTATTTGCTGTTACCTTCATGGAAAAAAGCTCATGCATAGCAGAACAGAACCAAGCCTGTTAATTCAAGAATCTTCTAAATCAAACTCAGACACACGCACTAGCACCCCTATTGACTTTGAAAGGAGAAAATAAAACAAGAAAGGAGATTGGGCTTCATACTTCCCTCCCATGATTTATATACACAAAGCACAATGCAGAGCTAGTAAAATATATGCATAGTTTGTGTTTTATTGTTTCCTCTTTTAATTTCTATACAATCACGCATATCTCTTTTCCTCTTTAATGTGCTCCAGGGATATTATCATTATCCCGAATAAAAATACATGAAAGAAAATCCGTCCCGACTCACATATTACCTCACTCACTTGCAGTCGTCTTCTGTTTGAACTTGAATGCCCTTTGTAGGGAAACTACTACATGAACTTGACAGAGTTGACATTTAAAGATAAATAAGTGTAGTTGAGGAGTTGCATGTCACCCTCCCTACTTTTTTAACTTCTTGTTTACTTACGCCGACCCTTCTATTCCAACGTCTCCCTCTCCCTTGTGTCCCGGCACGGTTCATGATGACGATGATGATGATGGTAGTGGTGATGGAAATAAAAACGCATCAACTTAATAGCCATTTCTTTCTGCTCGTGTTGGAGTGTAGGGGGAAGCATTAATATTATCATCATTAAAATCATATCAAATTCCATCCGACACCGTGACATTTTCGCCTTCGGGGATGCTTCTTGTTTAGATTATTACTTTGAAGAGGAGTAGTGCTGTATAGCAAAGCAGTTTTGATTTGATCATCATCATCATATCATCATTATTTCAAACTTGCCATTATAAAAGTTAGAGGAAGGGGAGCATGGATTTTTAAATGTAATGTTCAATTTGAACTGGAAATGTGAATTCTTCAGTAATATAGCAATAGCAATAAAAGCAAGTGATAGAAGGCAAAGCACGATGAACCCGTCTCATGTATAGCCTGAGCAGAATCGAGTGGGAAGCTTTCGAAGCATTTAATATTTCGAATACCCAGTTTAATTTTGCTCTCTCAAGCTATTGTTGGCAGTCTGTAAAAATGAGAGGGAAGTTAAAATGATAAGATAAAAAATGATCTTGAGTGGGACTAATTTAGCAATTACTTAAAATAGTTTTTGTACATTTAATGGGTTGATTGTACAAGCATGTATACCTAGATATCACTATACAAATAATTACAGTAAATAATCCAAGTACACGCCTGAGGCAGGTACCGGTTCAGAAAAAAATTAGTCAAAGCAGGCCGTACTGGTTAGTGTAGCCGCTTGATTTTCCTGTTGAAATTCAGAGTGACAGGTTTGCTTTTGGTGGTTAGTCAGTCACGATCACAGTGAAAGCACCCAGCCGCTTCCCAAAATGCTTCAGCATTTTATTTGTATTTTAAAATGTGAAAACTGCAGCGTTACTCCCTATTTCACATGCCACCATCTCATCTTGCCGACGGTGCGGAGAAGTCATAGCCAGTATAAAAACCGACTTTTTGACTGGACTGCAGTTCATTAAACTTTCTACAAAGGGAAATGTTATGTTGCAACAAACTCTAAATCAGAGAAACTTGTTTCAGGTCACTGAACCAAATATAACAAAACGATTTGCTTGTATATCCTATCACAACACACTGACTAGTTTATATTTACTGCTGATAATATGAGCAACCATATCTGTCAAGAAAAGAATCATCTTTCATTGGTAAAGGATATAATGCTATTATCTCATGGTTATAAATAAAGTCTTGGTGCTACTACTACAAATACTACTATCCCTGGATGCGTGATCCGATAACAGTTATTGGAGAAAAATAAAACGCACCTCCTAAAATAGTTCTGCTAGTCTCCCTGTCTTCACTTCACTTAACCCAGTAAAGCTTAAGTATTGTAGGTATTGGCTGAAGAGAAATGGAAAGGAAGGAGAAAGTAAATTTATTTAGTTCAGTATCAGCATCATAATGCAGTGGGAGCAGAACCAACCAGGATTTTTTTTATTATATAAACTAAACTACAATATCATTTCACTTCTTCGCAAAGGGATGAGAAATTAGGCGAAAATCTCAACTCATTCCACTCCATCCGCTGTGGTAAAAGACGGAGCGCACATTCCTCAACCAATCCTGCCGCAAAAGTTATTCTGAGGTAAAGTAAACAAGCAAAGAGCATTTAACTGGGAGCAACCTCCACCTCTCTAGAGCAACTCCGCTGCTGTCCTGTCCTGGAGAAATGTGTTGTTCTATTGACTGCTATCCTTTTGTCTCTGGTAGTTTCCCTAAATAAGAGTAAAATGTGGGTGGTGGGGAGGACAAGAATATTATTACAATACTAAACATTGTATTGTCACAGTTAGCACAATAAATCTTAATTTCTTTCTTTATGGCGACAGGAACCAATAAATACCATTGTTTTCCATTTACTTTCTACAGGGATGTGTTATTCACTGGTGCGGTTATCTTAATGCGAATATTCTGCACGGTAACGCCTGCCTCATCTCATGCTCCTGCCGTTAAAAGTGAAATGTTTTGATTGTGGTTGGAAGGTTTGGGGTTTGGTAGCAGTACCTGGAAAACTGGGATGTTCACATTTCTTTGCATGCTGCTTGTATACCAAACCAATCAAAAAACGGAGGTTGCATAAAAAAATATATTCACTAAATATGTTCCATACCCATTAAACCGTTAGCTTTACTCCATAATTTGCAAAAATGATTACGCAGAAATCCGGATAAATTGACGTTGCGTACTCATAAACAATATTCCTCCCCATTTAGCCATAAAAACTACTGCAATAAACCTCAACCCCATAAACAAAACTCCCATGCCTTCCTAAATTCGGCAAATAGAAAATATGAAAAGGGAAAGGCAGCATTAATAAAAATATTAGAATTCCATTCGGCAGACAAAAGATAGAAAATTATTTCTTTTTGATGATGATGACGGAGAGGAAAAAGCAGGGGCAAGGAACCAGTCCGCAGACAACCTACTTTCTCCAGCATTATCAAATCTGGACACGATCCTCGTGGAAAATTATCGATGTGGGGACTGTGCCTACATAGACAAGGGGTTTCGTGAAATTATTCTCCATGCTTTCTCCTTTCCTTACAGATATGACATGACATAACTGGATAGGAAAACAAGGAGAAGAAAAAAACAATTTCTGTTGTTTCTCGAGATTTTTTTTTTGCTTCCTTCCTTCCTCTCTGTTTAGTTTGGGAATTTGTTCCCCTTCCTACTCTGATTATACTTGTATGAAATACAGTAATAACACAGATAGAAAAAGAAGAATGCACTGATGCAGGAAATATTGGCTGGGTTGAAGGAGAAGGGAACGAAATGTTTTGATTTGAAGAAGATCACATATGACTTTAATATAAACAGAACAGAACGCACACACATATATGTGTGTGTGTACCCTTTACAGCTTTTTATATGTTCATCCTTAATTCTGATTGTGTGCGGAGCATGGCATACTTCGATGTAATAAGATAGGAAGCAGAGGGAAAAGGAAAAAATGGACAATATGCGAATCTCGCGATTTTTGCTGATATCAAGTACCCTATATTAAAGAGCGGCTGTTTGTTCCTCCCTCTTCCCATTTCATTTCCGCTCGTGTTTACGGGGAAAGGCAAACCACACATATATGACTATAGTGAAAACACTTTATTTTTATATGACGTATGGTTTTTTCTGGAATAGAATAGTTCTTTGTTGAAATACAGGACACACTTTTGTGTCCATCCCTTGAACTAAAAATGCAGAGTTTTGTATTGGTTGGTTGGATTGTGTTCAGCTTTCCCTATTTCTTTCGTCTTGTTGTAGAGAAAAGGAGGTTGTGATAGGTGGTGGTGGCAAATACTATGCGAGTTTGGCGAGAACAGACAGGTGCCTTATTTCCAGCTGATTCCCCATTTTGCTCCAGGCCTCGCTTTTTAACTCATTCTTGCTCTCCCGTGAGATTTGATCAGATAGATTTTGGAGAGAGAAAGAACATCAACCGATTTTCTCTTCTATCTGACCTGATTTTCTGGCTCGTTCATTCAATACCTGAATCGAATGTGATGATGATGATGTACGGATAACAATGTGGCAATGGCAAGAGAAGTTGGTATATACATATCGTGTGTTTATATCAGTTTCAAATTAGTGATAGGGATAATCGATTTTAACGCGTGGTTAGTCGCATCAAGTTTCAATGATATTTAATGGGACGTTTAATGTGTAGTAGGGTTAATTTTTCTGTAAAGTGTAAAATCAAATTTATAACAAATGATTGATACGGAAAATATGGAAATACTTTATATATTAATAAATTGCAAGTAATTAATCTACGGAAAGATCTTATCATTTAAAATGAAGTGTATACATATCTTAGAATTAAATTCAAGCATATTGAAATACTTTATATGCAACTACAAGGGTACTCCTCGTTATAAAGGAAACAGAATGTAACGACTTCCTTTTCCAACTATACGCAATTAACTGATTAAAATGAAAATGCTATCCGACCTGACAAAGAAAAGACACAATAAGTTTTATGTGTTTTCAAACAGGTATACCAATAAAAACTTCTTCTTATTGTTTGTCAGAATTTGTTTAGAACTGAGGTGCCCCATGCTACATATAAATTAAAGCTAACCCAGAAAGTAGATTGATGTAATGGCAATTCATTTCATTGTACTTAACTTGCAGCAAACGCACATACCAAGCCATTTTCTTTTTTACAAGACTGCATCCATTCATTTATGTCACGGAATAATTAAAAGCAAGTTTCTTCTTCCTTCCTGGAATTAGGAAACTCATGAAACCAGCTACCAACCTAGCAAAGCTTTGTAGTAGGTACGTAATATAATATCCAGCTCATTTCCTTATCTACCTAACTGAACTACTTCACCTGAAGTGAAACAAAACCCATCCAGGACTACAATGCAAACTCACATCATCATGCAATCCATTTGTCAAAATATAGGAGAAAGCATCAGGCAAATATATCTAAAAAGTTCAAAACTTTGTGACTGAAAAGAGTAGCTATACCCATATACATGGTAGTTATCAGTGGATTACATAATTCTTCTGACATGTTATGCATTACTACTTTCTGTATCTGTTTTCCTTTCGTCATTGTCTGAACCAATTGGACATTTGTAAAAGGAAACCACAATCGCGCAGTCAGTAGAGCAAGTCCGCTACACTTTCTTCTATTACAAGGGTACAACCTAAAACTAAGGGATTTTGTTGGGTTTCCAATTTCAACTCTATTTACATTCATATATGCGTGGAACACATAGACACGGCGTAAAAAAATGATTTTTTTAGGCACAGATGTATGAAAACACTTCACACATTGACTCCTGTCACAGAACCCTACAAAAAGAAACATTCAATGCATAACATACATACATATTATGTTTTGGAAGAAGAAAAAAGCGACAAATCTCCTTTTCCTTTTCAACAATCCGCTTGTTGTCTGAGTTTTCGAGTAGATATTTTTTTATCTCTGGGACTAAAACCTGGAATTTATTTTAAGTTGCTTCTGTTCGGATCCAGAAACGGTGACAGATTTTCCTTTTCTAAATCACCGACCTTGAAAGCTTGATTTGAGGTGAGGATTGGATGGGCTGTTCTGACGAGTTGTCATGTTGTGAACAATATTGCTTGTCTTGTCTGTATTTTACTTCAATATATACTTTTCGTTTTACAATCATTGAATCAGAATTTTTTGAAATCATGGAAGCATCCTTTTCATGGAAAATGGCAGTGGACCATAAAAAATACGCTTGTGTTGCTGTGCCATACGGTTACACTTAAATTTAGATACTTCAACTACATATTTGCTGAAATCAGATTGTTCATTTCGTCATTTCAAAGATGCTGTTGTGCTGGGCCTACTTTTCAAAAACTGGCTGGCATGTACATTTTTATCTAAGGCTTTTATGGCATTTTAATGGACAATGGCAAATAAAAAACTTCAAAGCTGACCCATTTGCGCAATTGAACTAATTAAAATGAGGATACTGCTTGAAGACAGTACTCAAGGGGAATTCACATAAATACAAATCTAGGTTGCTTCATTTTCTGTCTATCTGTGTAGGTGGCCTCCTGTTTGACGTTGATGTACATTAGAGAAAATGCTTTAGGAATTTTTCACCAAACAAGGGAACAAAAAGAATAAAGGAAAAATGTTTACAAAAAATTCTCCCAACTTCAAAAAACAAAAGAGCGCGTTGAAAAATAACTTGAATGAAGTCGAGAGTGAAAAGTACTCGACCTGGCTTCAACAGTAGTAGATATGTAGATATTTCTCTCGAATTTCTGTAAACAAATACCGTATTCGCTCTAATTAACGCACTGTCTCTAGTAGACGCACCTCTCTAATATACGCACCCTATTTTCAAGG
>JAQIWX010000757.1:0-13787 GCA_034696785.1 Lepidocyrtus cyaneus | reverse complement strand
CGAAATCATGTGAGGTGATGCACGGGTTAGACATGCGTATTAACGAAACTCAGATGTGCAAGACTTGTAGATTTATGTCATAAGTTCTGATTATTGCAACTTTGTATAAAACATGCAACCATGTGTATCGTATATCATTTACTTGATGCATTTGATGAAATAAGTAAAGATTATTGGGATGAGTAGGATATGTGCATTTTTCTCTTAATTTCGGTTTGGCACAAAGCCATTTTTTTCTCACTTACATGTGTGGCACTAATAATTTACACGTATGGATAGAAACTCTGATTCGGCAAATAATGTAAACTAACCCACCCAGTATTGGTCTTTTTTGGGCCAAAAAATGCACACCCATGTAAATATGCAATTACTATTTTTTTGTCGTGTTCTATGTCTTCAGACATCCATCGAATTCAGTCTGCGGTTCGATCCTAGTAGTTACTTAATGGGATGAATCAATTATTTTCCATATCGTCGAAATAAGTGCGATAATTATGGATTCATTATTCAATCAAACTTTTTTAGTCCTTAATGAACTCACTTTTACTCAAATAAAAGAATGTCAGGTAGAACAAGAGATGTTTTTATGAAAAGTTATTGTTTATTAGGTTGTAGATTTATTCTGATATAAAGTAATGTTTAGTAACGCTGGAATGTCTTGTTTTCTAGGACAGAAGTTTGCTATTTTGCAATTTTTACGATGAATAAATCAGTTGATTGTCGCTCGTACTTCTAATCATGTTTAAACTCACTTGATGCGCAACCCTGAAAATAAGAAAATATAATTAAGTTCATTTCAGTCAATCAAATTGAAGCTATTATTAACTTACGTAAGCCTTGTCACAACATTCAAGCACGTCAGCCCATTCCGAGCACGGTCCCCTAATGTGGCGTTCCAAAAACCGATTTCCGACTATATATAAAATTTAATTAAATAGTAAGGAACATATTAACTAATGTGTTTGGAATATTGGACAACATGAAATGATTAAATTGGAGATGGATCATATACATTTTTTGTGGCACACTCTAAGGCGGTCGAAGATTGGTCCACTTATGTTTTGTTTTTTCACTCTTGTGGCTTCCTTTTCAGGTGTGTCTATCTCGCCATAAATATTTAACCCCAATTCAAGACCATAATATCTGCCTGCCTCAGAAGGGTCAAAAGCGACGGCCTTTTTAGAAGGGTCAGACTGCCAACGGCGTCTTTCATACAGAATACGATATTCCCGCAAAACGCACACTTTTGGACACAGGCCCTGAAACAATCCCAATGCTAGGAAACCATGCTGTGTATTCATAGTAAATTTTAACTGAGCTATGTTTTAATACCGTTTCATTGTTACGAACTTGACACTTATCCCAGGTCTGTTTGTGCTCCGCTGGGTATTTGGCCCTATCTTCATCTTCAAAAAATTCATAACAACTTAAGTCTGGCCAATGTTTTCCAACAAGATCAGTCGCAGAACACTAAAAGTAATTTTCTCATCATCAGTAAAAGCGTATCAAACCTTAAAACAGTTTTGAATTATTTTATAATCTTTTATTTACCATCAAAACTATGACTGCAATCAGGCAGATGCTAATTATTCGAAAGTTGACTCTTTCCATTCTCAACTGCACTTTTTATGCGTTGACGGCAAAAAAAATTCGTTATTTTCTTGTGTTAGTTGCTCCTGTTCCAGTTCTTCTAACAGTAGGAATTGTGAATGTGAAGTGATATTTTGCTCCAAATTTAAAACAAACCTATATGCGTCACACAAATTCTAAGACGCTTTGATTTTAATTAGCTACGTCATGTAGTTTTTATCATGGTGTATTAATGCCTGACGCACCGGTAATTGTGATAAATTTTACAGCAGTTATTTTTGAGACACTAGTTAAACTTTTTCATTGCATAAACATACGTTTTATTAGATCGCAGTATAGTTTTATCACATACAATATCTTCAACGCTAAACTTGATAGTCACATTACAAATGAATTAGTCACATTACAACCGATAAAGCTGTTGTTAAAATAAGACAATTAGAAAAATTGGTTTACTTTAGATTTATTTCTTCAGTAAAGAGCAGCAAAGATCGAAGTGCTCGTCTTCGTCATATAGCTATTAGAAAAAAACATTTTTGACATAATATACATAGATATAGAAATGTTTCATTACATCGAATAGGGTATCCAAAGACAACTTAGCATTTAGGTTTTAACATAAACATGGTCCTGTTGAGACCGGCTGCCTTATGGCGCCTGACGTAAAGCTGCCGGGAGCACAAACACATAAAGTAAAAATTTGAAAGGATAGAACTAATTACAACCAATATAATATTCAATATAGGTAAAATAAGATAAGTATGAATGACTGGATTGACGAATTTTCCCATCATGGCCTTCTTCTTTTCCTTGGCTGTTTGCAAGGTCAACGGTCATGCACAACACCGAAACTCGTGAAACCACCCCACCCCAAAATGTTGAATATCAAAAGCTGATGAGTGACTGCGAATGCGTAACTTCAAACTTTTTGTCCTTGTGTTTTAGTAAATGATGAATGGCTTCCAATTCAGAGTTCTCTCCCAGACCGACCTCCACCAACCAGCCTATCCTCAAATTATTTTTACTCCAATTTTTGGCAGCCCCAAACTTTCCCTCCTGCATGTGACATGCATGCCCTAGTACATAGTAGCAGCGGCAGGGCAGCAGTCTTTAATTGTTAACCCTTAATTTAATAGGACTGAAAAGTTTTCCTACCGAATTTTTTCACCGCCACCTTATAATGTATAAAAGAGTATGTCAGCATGGTTTGGCAAACAACTAACTAACTTAATTTTAATTAACTGTCACACATGACTTTTTAGTACTGATTTTGGGGCGATTTTTTATGCATATTTTTTTTCTTTCGTAATAATGGAAGCTAACTTGGTGGTTTTTAAATGCAATGTAGCTCGTTAAATCTCACTGACTTTTGTTTATATGAGCGCTTCAATTCATTGTATTTTATATTAAGATCTAAATAGTAAGGTAGGTAAGGTATGAGCTCCGAAAAACTCCAATTTTCGCGTTACCTTCTTATTTGAATGACCATTAGCCAAGGACTTTCTCCGACTACAAGGTTTCATGTCATTATTGCGGTGCGGTTTACTTTAGACAAATTTCAAATTTCGGAAATCTTATCAATGTTTTTTCTCTTCCAGTTCCAGCTAGTTACTTTGTTGCTTTCTTGGTCTACTGGTCGTGCCAATTAACATGAATTGAATGCATGCAAAGTAAGCAAAATGTTTTCAGGTGTGTCCTTTGAAATTGATATTGATCACCAAACATGCTAATTAGTATTTTTTAACATTACAACTTGTTTGAAAAACATAGTTTATATGCAGACTATAGCTATGTATATTTAGTAAGTTTAGCTTGTGTAATAATATACTTATATATCAATGAATGGAGCACTTACGAGTAAATTGGTTTAATTTTATGATCTGCAAGGCGGTTATATAGTTTAAGCATGCAAGTTTGTTTGTTTTTTTTGTAGTGTAAATTAATGTGTTCAATCAAACATCCAACAAATTCCATCTGCGGCCTGATCTCGGCAACGTAAATAAACTTGTTCTTTTATCAATTATTTCCTTTAGTGGTGTCGACCGACATAAATGCGAAAATACGTATTCATTATTTACTCAAACTTTCTGTAATCATGAAAGAACTAACTTTTTATAAAACTCAAATGATTGCGGACAGAGCCAGAGAATTATGTTTTTATTAATAGCTATATTGTTTTATTAGGATGTGGATTTATTACGATATGAAGTATACGTACAGTAACTTTTTTTATTGGAGAGTAATTAGCTATTGTGCAATTTACGGTGAATAAATCTGTAGATTGTCGATCTTACTTCTAATTATGTTTAAACTCACTTGATGCGCAACCCTAAAAAAAGAAAATTATGATAATGATAATTAGTTTATTCTTTTTAATTAAATTAAAATTGAATTTACTTACGTAAGCCTTGTCAAAACACTGAAGTACGTCAGCCCATTCCGAGCACGGTCCCCTAATATGGCGTTCCAAAAATTGCAGCCCAACTGTAAAAACGTAAATCAATAGGAAGTACATATGACAAGTCTAACACTATGAATATTTTAAAATTGATTATGAATCAATAAACATACATTTCTTGTTGCACAGACGAAGAGGTTCATAAATTCGGTCACTAATGTTTAACCTCCTCCGTTATTCGTTTTTGGAGTAACAACCAACCGTTGCCGTTTTAAATATTCCGAAAGTTAACAACCGTTTCCATCGTCAATTAAAATAATTCTTAATTTAACATGTTGCGTAGTTAAGTGAAGAGTGACATCTTGTTCGATTCCTATTATTTTTGGACTATAAATTTTGAAACCTGTAGCTATCATTCGTATACCCTGCCCATGATACGCAATTCTCATCTCTGAATTTATGTTTAACTATGACCAGATAAGCTAAATGTACAGAATCTAATGATATGAAGCATAAAAATTACTATATTCTTATAAATTCTAAATACTGCTAGGTCATTTACGTAAATTACTTGCATATACGATCAGCATATATTGGTAACAGTTAAAATAAGAATATAACATTTAATCAATAGATAAATTGCCTTATACGGTACAGTTTTAAAAATAATTTAGATATTATTAAAACGTTTAATGAAATTCCATTTCACTGAACTCTAGAAAGCAAGGCTGAGAAGGTTGTGTGTTTTCAACACTTGACATTGGCAGACTATAACTGGACCTTGCTGCTGAATCCGAACTGGAACTTGCTGCTAGAATCGAAGTTGAACTTGATGCAAGAATCGAACTAGAATTCGATGCTGGATTCCGGTTCTTCATTTCAATCCGTCTCTTGGAGGGTAGTGCGGAACTTCCAATTTTAGTTCGATTCTCTTTCGATTTTCTAATCCTTTCTGTTAAGTTTGACGGAGGCTCTGTTGATGAGATGGGATTGACTTGGGACAATCTGGAACTTGATGTTTTCTTCCTCCCTTTCTTGGCATTCTTCTCTTTTTCTGTTTTCTTCCTTAAATATTCCGCTGGAATCTTTCTCAACGTTGGCTGGGAATGGTAAAGGTGAAAGCAAGATTTCCCCGAATCTATGCACAGCATAGCCTTGCACTGCATACATCGGAACATGGTTGTTACACGCAAATCATACACTTTTCTACAATAGCAGCAGCGGGATCTTTTTGTCTTCTGTGGGTGATGCGGGCCCGAAAGTCTTTCTTCATCTCGTACTTGACAGCTTGGCCGCCCTCTTGGTACTGCCGCAGTTGGATATTGTTGCAGAATATTTGCAATTAACTTGTGCAAGTAATCCAAGTAGGGTAATTTTGTACCTTGAAGTTGCTGGAACAGAAGGTAGGAGTTGTATGCTGCAAAATCCATTAACCGAAAGATCACCTTCCGGTACCATTTATATGATTTTCTTAGTGGAGTGTAGGGCTTGATTATTTTGTCAGCATCATCCACTGCTCCCATCTTGCTGTTATACAAAAGGACTGTACCAGGCTTCTCTCTCGAATTGGTGGGGTTTCTGGATTCCGTTGGAATCATAATATGATCCATAAAGGTATTCAGAAGATATACTTCCCGTCTGTCGTTCCACCTTTCGATCAGAATCTCTCCATCTGAGAAAGTTTGAACACCTCCACGCGGTAATTTGGGTTTGATGAGGCTCCCTTTGGGCATTGCTTTACGGTTTCTTTGGACGGTTCCAAGCACGTAAGTCTTTTTTCCTTTGAGTATTCGTGCCAGAGTGGGACTGTTGAACCAATTGTCTATAATCACTCTATGACCTGATCCAAAGTATGGCTCCAACATGGTCAGCACTGTTGTTCCTCCAAATCCAAGCTCACTCATCAGTTCACGAAACTTCATCTTGGTTGTCTTTCCCTGGTACGGCACGATGTCTAAAATCATCTTTGTTTGGCAGTCCACCAAAATGAACAGTTTAACCCCAAACCGTGCTCTCTTCTTTGGATTATACTGTTTAATTGACAGTCGACCTTTAAACGGAACCATTGACTCGTCTAGGCAGAGATATTCACCTGGATGCACAGCGCACTGAAAGTTCTTCACTAGCTTATCCAGAAAGCTCCCCAGTTTAATGAATCGATCTTTGTTGTTGGCTGGTATTTCATCATCATTTTGGAAGTGCAAATTCTTCAGGATGGTCAGGAAACGTTTTCTGCTCATGACATCCGCAAAAAATGGTGTATAGAACGGATTTTTCTTAGACCAGTACATTTGGATGTTCGGCTTTTTGTCAATTTCCATCCCAAGATGAAGTGCAAAAAACTTCCAGAAATCCGCCTTATGGAATGACGTGAAGTTTCGGTTCCCTTTTTGCTCGGCGTAGCGTAAACTTTCGGATTTTCCCACTTTTGATTTCCAGCCAACTTGATTTTTCCTACTTTGGATTTCCAGCCAACTCGCATTTTCCCGCATGAATTCCAGCCAACTCGCATTTTCCGATTAAATATAATTTCAACCATATTAGTTTTGACTGAAATATCAGTTATGTCCTAAAAGAAGCTCCAAACGGCCGGCTTTCTAATAAGCTATCGATCATGTCCATACCCACACACAGAAACGAATTTATAGCTCGGTAACTAAAAGCATTTGTTTGCCCTGTGACATGACACAGCGGCATCTAAAATGGTCACATAGGTTTGGTGATGATGTCTGATGTCTGATGTCTGCTTAGATGGATGCTCATGACAGTAACACTGTTTAGCAGTGAGCATCCATCAGCAAGAACATGACAATGCAACTGTTAGGCAAGCATTTGAGATTAGCCTCCAAATTGATAAGATTAGCATCCAAACTTATCAGTAAAGCATCCAAAATTGAGAAAATTGCACATTTCAAATTGATAAGAATCACTTTCAAATTCAAACGTAGCTATACGAGATGTATATGTTAAACCAAAATGCATTCGGATTTTTGGCAGCATATGTTAAAACGTACATTCAAAAAGGGAGCTTGTGAATTTTGTATTTGGTCGGGTTACCAGCCACGCAACAATGCATTCACAACGCATACAATAAAAGCAGATATCCAATTGATTAATCATTTGTATCAAACTCAAATTAACATGGTCTAAAATATGAATTGAAATGAGCATAATGTAACGAAACAAAAAGTTTCATATCATATCAAAAAGCAAAATTTCATATTAGGTGTGTGTATGTGTGTTTGTGCGATGGCCCAAATTAAGTTAGAACTGGGGTTGTTGTGAAATACCAAAAGTGCACACCAAAACGTTTTGGTTTAAAGTTCTGGTCTGGGGTTGTTGTCAAAAACCAAAAGTTCACACCAAAACGTTTTGGTTTAAAGTTCTGGTCTGGGTTATGTTGGAACTGGGGTTGTTGTCAAAAACCAAAAGTACACACCAAAATGTTTTGGTTTTTCAGTTTTGGTCTGTGTTGAATTGAAACTGGGGTTGTTGTAAAAGACCAAAAAGCTATTTGCCCTGCGACATGTTTGCTTTACAAAATCACAGGGCTCTATCAGTTAAATTTACTACAATTTATTTTATATGGTTTCATTACTTTTGCTTCCATAAGCATGGCAATGTTAGCCATTGCAACGGGAGGCAGGGTGGATTATTACTATCATATATGGATTAGTTTACAAAAAAAGATTCAAGCAATTCTGTGAATGGCAACCGGGTAGTCTCCCTTGTTAGTGGAAAAATGCAAGTTGGCTTGAAATCATGCGGGAAAATGCGAGTTGACTGAAATTCAAAAGTAGGAAAATGCAAGTTGGCTGGAAATCAAAAGTGGCAAAATGCAAGTCGGCTGGAAATCATGCGGGAACGACGATATACGTATTACATCGCAGCGTGGAATTATCTTTACACACAGTGTTATTGTTTCGAATAAATATAAATATTATTTTAATTATGAAGTAAACAGCCGTCACTGGTCTCGGAGCGTTAAGACGGCTAGATCTGCAAACATACAACAATATTATATGCATGACTAAAAATGTTTTTAAATTAGAAATGAACGGGGTTTCTTCGAGTAAAGTAAATTAAAGAACAGGATAATAAATAAAGTATTTTTTGTGTAGCTGAAAAACTAACAATTTATGGAGATATGGAGAAATAGATTTAGAGAAAGTTTTTTAACGCATGTATAAGCCAATTTTAAAAAGGCACAATATTAAAGATTCAACATTTTTCTTTAAATGACAAAAAAATAGACTTTTAATCCTCCATCATTTATTAACGTGACGCATATTATTGTTTTTATGTCTGCAAAGAATTTCAGCATCGTTATCATGATTGGTTAAAATTAAAATTGAACGATACTAAATGTAGAAAAGTAAAAGAAAAACTGATGACATAAAATATGACGAAAAATAAGGTCCCCTAATTCCAACAATAAGGCGTAAAATAATTATAGTGTGGAATATCATTCGATTGAATATCAACCACATTTAACAGCATAGCATCGGGGTTGTTTTGTACAAAAGCTGCATTGCATTTTGCAACCATAGCTTGCTAGTCGTTAATATTATGAAATAGTTAAGTCTCTCTCGACAAACTACGTATTTCCAAAATCATTTACATTCAATTACAAAAAACATACGTGAAAAGCAGAAGGTAATAATAATGTACAAATTTAACAGTAAATAACTTAAATCTTTATTTAACAAATGATTTTTGTAATGTATCTATTTTTTATTTTACTTTTTCATTGTCGAACAATAAAAAATTAAGCCAACAAATATTCGTAAGCCTACCCGTTGTAACTAAATACTCTTTTATGATAAATTATTCACTATCATACTTGGCCACCTAAATAGCACTAATAGAAGAATGGGGTCACCAACGTCATCATCATCATCTCTGTCCTCTTTAGTCTTGTCATGTACATCCTTGATACAGTCCGTCGAGACGTCACCGTAACAAAATGAAAAGCTTATCGTTTTGTCTTGGATTGGACTGTTTTTTGGGTGTCCCACAATTTGGAGGATATTTAAACATCCCTTAACTTTGAATTAAAGGTATATATCTACTGGAAGACATTTGCCCGTGTGAAACGTCATATCCAGGCGGAGGAGTACAGTTTGGTTGTTAAGTTTGACAGTAAAAAACTAAAGAAATAAAAAAATAGTATATACGAGTAGGTAACTGTATTAGCTCACGACCTCCGGCTTATGGAATTTGCATGTTAAGCGCCACCATTGCCAAAAGTTGGCAATTTTGCAAAAATTCAAAATTTAATAAATACATAATTACCGCCATTTATAAAGCAAAAACAACGATTATGACATCGTTTTCAATGACCTTGTTGACATTTACGCAAAACATTGCAAACTTTGGTGCAAAATATGTACAGTAAAAAGTGAAGTACTCCTAAAGAATGCTTTCTCTTTGGTGACGACATATAAATGCAAAGTCTAATACTAGATGGAAATGAACATGGATATATGTAAACAATACATGTACGAACACAAAAATTTGTTATCTAGAATTTTATTGCATTTCAAACACAGTTCAGATAGCATTTGAATGACCTTTATCAAAGTTCAAGGTCAAAATTGGTGTATAAAAAGATGATGCAATAATACGTTTTTTGATCGTTATAAACGTTAGGATAAACGTTTTACTACCATATAAGTATTTTAAATGACACAGGAAAATGTTATAATAATCAACCGATTGAATATACATAAGATTATAATGTATATACGTACACATGCCCCCTCTAATATTCGACTTCATCATCTTCTTTTCCGTTTTTTTTCACTGCTTTCAATGCTCTGGTTACTTTCACTGTCATTACTCCCAACAGACTTATCAGTTTCTTCATTTGACTCTGGCACACTACTTTCTCCGGAAATACTCGATGTATCCGACTCTGTCTCATCAGTATATTCAATTGCAGCAGGAATCAATATATGCAAAAAACCACCATTTCGCACAAATATTTGTCGAAGCTGTTCTATGTCTTTTCTTTTATTAGCAGTCTCTAATATGGTAGGGATATATCTGCCCCGTCTTAAGGTATGTATTTCCTCCTCCGATAAATTTAGGGTTTTCTTTTTGACGCTGTACGATATATCATGAAGAGCTTTAATTTGAGAAGGAGTGGCTAATGCTATAAGTAACTGTCTCCTTCGACGGTCAGCATTTGCAACTGAAGAAAGAAACTTTCGATGTTTTAACACACTTTTCTCCATATTTATGTTGTTCTTACTATCGACAATAAATGAATAGCATGCTGATCCTAAAACCATGCCTATTTATAGGTTTCAGATGGTTGATGTAAATCTACAAATAATCCTGAACAACGTTCAGTTACTAATTAGTTGTTCAAATGAGCAGTCATACATTTTTTGCGATGCAATTAAAATGGATTTTTTAAATCTACTTAGTTCACTCTTTTTAGAGAAGGCTGAACACCATACATTTAAAGAAAAAGGGAAAAAACTACGACAAATTTTTGAAAAAATGTTTCAAACTGATACTAAAACAAGTGAAATTTTAGATGTCGCTGGACAATATGCATTGTTTGCGTATTATAATTTATGTTTATTACCCAAAGAACAGAATGAATTCAATGCATTGTGTTTTGTCTGGCAGTGTTATTGCCATATATTCTTGAATCCAGACGAGTAGCAGTTTTATGTTATACAGACGAAAGTACGATAAATATGTCGTATGCATACGGAAACCAAGCCGAAAAGAGTTCATTTTTTGAAGAATGTGGAATATGCAAAAACGAGGAAGAACTCAATTATTTAAGAGAACCTGTAACTGTTATTTGTTATCCTGAACAGAATATGGTAACATTGACCAATCTTGTTATTTTATCGATAGCCGAAGCAAAAGAAAGCAATGGTGTACTGTCTTTATACAACAATAACATGTGCAAAATAGTTTCTAATGCGTTCGAATTCTTTATTTTATTTGACACACTTATCATAAGCGATGCTAATAAATACACTCAACTCATGTGGAAACAATTAGTTAAAAAATTTATTCCTCCAATTTTATTTGCAAAAAAGAAAGTAATTTTTCTATGTGACAAAGATACTTGTATGGATACAGATAATATACTTATAGAATAACTGATACAACAGATGTACACATTAAATATTAATAAATAAAAACTAATGAATATAACCCATAAACCTAACTTATTAACTTAACTCACTCTATTGACGTTTCTTCGTTATTTATTGCATGATGACCATAAGCTAGTGTTGATATTCTATCAGGAAGAATATAGCGCTTTACATCAAAAGAATTAATAGCTTTTTTAAATTGTTCATTAGTAGTCACATAGTGTCCTTTGCTAGCTATCGTTCTCATAGTTACATTAGTTTGAATTGGATAAAATATAGATTCTTTATAGTATTCAAATTTACACTGCTTTTCTAATGCAACCTTGCCAATGCCTTTTCCTTTTTTACTGTTTCCTTCTTCGTAGTCACAATTATCCCAAAATTCGTCTTCGTTATGTTTAATAGTCTTGTATGAGTACAATGTAGCTTTACAAAATGCAGCTTCTGTAATAAATGAGTCTGGACATTCATCTTTAAATTTAAAATATTCTTTTTTGTTTGATTCATTAAAATATTTTCTAAAAAATGGATGATTTTCTGGATAGTCTGAACCGTCAAAAAACTGATCATGCAAACGCTTCATTTTCTCATATGGATTATTATCTTCAATCAATGTAAGAAATGAATCTGTATCTGTCATTAGCAGATGATGCTTAGAAGGAAAATGAGTTGTAAAAAACTCTAGATAAAACTTGTGCATAATATATTTGCTGAGCTCTAATATTATGCTTCCATTTATGATTGCCCTGTCCATACATACGCTTGTCTTTCGTTGAACAATTAATACTAAATCATCACTCTGTCCTGGAACCCTAATTGGATTTACGTATTGTGTGGTAGGCTTCCTTATATAATACCTTAATTCAGCAGCTGTTCAAACAGCTTTAATTTTTGTTCTAAGTCTTAAATTTTCCCACATTTTTCCAAATAAACCATTTCCTAAAACCTTAAATACTTCTGATTCTACTTTACTGTTAGAACTTTGTCTTGACCTTTTTAGGTTGTTAATATAATCAGCAAAATAAGCCGATTGTTTGAATTTCAAGATTTGATTTATGCAACGGATTCTCATTCCACGCTTAATATATATCTGTAGAGTCAAATAGTGGCAGATATAATCTTTTCTCTCATTTAAATCAGCAACAAGACGCCGTGTACTTATGTTACTATTTGTTGCACTGAGAACTCTAGCGTACTCTCTTTGCAATGGTGAAAGCTCTTCATAATTAACCATTCTATTTAACGGAGCAGGTGGATATGCGTTGAGCTCGTCATGTTTATCTTCAGGAAAATATGCGTCTACGCTTATCAAATAACCATACGGGCTGTCTACCATTAACTCTAGGATTTGTTCTTCCTTTCTCTCTCGAAATTTTTCAAGTTCTTCTCCTGTGACCCACGAATATTCATCTTCACAGAGAGGCATGGTTTGTGCAGAAGCATAAAGCCCGTTGGCATCAATATAAGTAAACCATGTAGTTGGTTTACTTCTATCATAGCCTGGAACCATTTTATTATTTGCTTTTGCATATTTTAAATCTCCATTTGAGCTAAAACCTCCTCTCAATGAATTTTCATTTGCATTAATGGACACTTAAGCATACTTATTTTCTGATTTGAATACTTCAATGCACAGTCTATTGTCACCATTGGTAAACTAAATGACCACAGTGGACATATACCAAATTCATTATATATGGTGTTATTGTATTTACTCATTACATCTGCAAGTACGCATACATTAACAAGACAATATAGTTCGCACCATTTTACTAGATTAGGAATATTAAGGGCTGACTAAACTTTGTGAGCATTTTGATATGAATCATCATCAACATGTTCTTCGCTTAAGTCGTTATAAAATTCTTTTTTAGCTGGAAGTTCTGTACAGTCATACATGCGTTGTAAACATGTAGCATACGGATATGGGAAAATGGACTTACCTAGTAGTAATTCAACATTTGTTCCAATATCTTCAAACATGTGACGTGTAATGTTATAGTCAGTTTGTCTGTTCAAAGTTTTTCCTAATTTTTCAAGACTGTATGATAAATGAGCATACGAATCTAATATTCTCAAATGCTTATCAAGCATTATAGCTACCATCTTTTCCTTTGAAGATGCAATGATATTAAGTTTATCGGCAATGTCTTTAGTAGCAGATGTAAGTATCCAGTGGTTATCATAGTTTTTACTGTTATGTAAAAAAACGTTTACGATTTTTCTCTGTGAAGCCTGAATATTACAATGGTTACAGGCTAGTCCTTCAAAATTTCCGTTTTCATCAGGAATGTGGGAATGATGTCTTACAACATTATCATTTAATTCAAATTGCTTTTTGCAAAAATAACACGAATAATGTACTATCTTTTCTCTGTTATGCTCTAAGTCTAATATTTCATCAGGAATGTTATCCATTCGTGTTTTAGCAACTTTTTCCCACTCTTTCATTTGCTTTACCAGCTCTTTACCCAAATTAATTAATTCTCGCAGCATTTGACTAACAATATTTTCGCTTTCACTCTTTGCAGTGTACACTTTATGTTCCCTGACTTGACCTAATAATAAAATAAAAATAAATTTTAGGGTAGGGATAAACCACAGTCTATGTACCCATTATAGGATAATTTAGAACTCACCCTTGAGAACCTTCTGATGATATATATAGATAT
>JAQIWX010000756.1:0-13788 GCA_034696785.1 Lepidocyrtus cyaneus | reverse complement strand
TAATATAACTTGCTACTACTTGGTAGTTATTTTATATAAAGTATAAGATATGTATACAATTATTATTTTGAGTTCAATTATGGTGAAAATACATAAATCATAATTGAGAATATCAAAGGTATTAGATATGATTTTGTATGGGGAAAGCGAAAAGGAGACGAAGACGGTCTCAGTTGTTGAATTGTCGGACCTATTTTATATCCATAAGTTTTTATTAATTCTAATTTTAAATTTTGGTTAAGGCTTATCAATGTATTCAAATATTTGGCTAATTTAACATTTGAGCTGACTGTACCATTTTGAAACAGCTTTGTTCGCAGTACCGAAGAACTACAAATTGGTCGCTGCACCGTTGTTTGAGCTGTACGACAATGCACAGGGATACGGACCTATAATATCATCATTGCCACAAGCTCTCTGCAGGTAACCTACAATTAATTTGATTTTTCTAGTTATAACACTATTTATACCAAAGTACATCCGTTAAAATTGTAGCCTCCAAATTTTGAAATGTTAATCCTAATACGTATTAGTTCTCCGCATTTATGTTTTTGTTTACTTTACCTAGTCAAGTAGAAACGTAACTTATCTCATTTCAAAGAGTTTATTATTATAGTACATTGTAGTAACTTTTCCCACCACTTTCATTGTTTACTGAATTATATCACGCTTAATTTTTTCAACGTGTCATTCCTTTCGTCATACTTTAATGCTGTACTTACTTAGACTTGACAAATGTTTAAGCGTATTTGTTGAATTGTTGGCGTTCTGTCTGTTATTATTTTTTATTTGTCGGTCGCCCTTTTTCTATTCACAAATGTTATTAACAAAGGACGATTTGATTTAAACTAGTGGTAGGATTATGGTTTCTATCAATGTCTTACATTAGACAATTATAAATTATGAAACATGTAGTATTTCGTATTAATTTCTCATTAAATGTTTTAAGTACGGACGACTGACTGAAAGATTCTGAATGTATACACTATAGTATGTCATGTGAGTATGCCCTAAGCGCACTGTTGGTAATTTAGTTAGGTATCCGTTATACTTGAATCAGTCAGAGTCCTTAATTAAATAGAAATTTATACACCTACACCACATTACAAAATTGCAAACGGGGTATACATTGTGATATTGTACATAATATGTACTCCATCCATTTATATAAGTTGAATCAAAGACTGTCACATTCTTAAACGAGTTCCAAAAAAGGTGCATACAATAATGTATTTAGAAACTCTACTTCTCTGCTTTGTTGAAATGAGTTTCCAATCAGTATTAATGAATGAGCTTTACTAAAAAATAAAAATTGATTGATATATATCTACGTTTTTCTCATCGAATTGCTTCCCTTTTATCTATGTATTTATTTTTAACATATTTAACATAAGACGGTGTCCCTTCCGGTAAGACGTCACGAAAAAAATGGTTTAATGATTTAAATGTTGCACTTTCTGGATGTTTATTACAGGTTTAATTTTGTTTATCTTTAAACATGGACTGAAGTGGAGGTATAATTATTCTGCATAATTGTCAACTGTATCTGTTGGACCGACTTCTTATTGTGGAAGGAATACATACATAACCGAACGGGAAATGTTACGGATTAATCAAGAGTCAAGGAAGGAGTCAAAATTTTTGTTTCGATTCACATTAATATTTCCGCTGTATTTTGTATCTTATAGAAAGAAATTGATTTATATATTGTTTTTCAATGTTATCTGTTAAGTAATTATTTGAAAAAGTTGTAATATTGAAGTACCATTATACGTTAGTTGAATACATTCGATGTAATAATGAATACATTTTGAATCTCCAGAAAATCATATTTATAACGAAAACGAACCAAATGTTTTAATGAGTATTATATTAATTACCTATTTGCATTTGAACAATGTGTTTGGATCTCAAATGAAGAAAAGGATTTACGATGTACTCTGTACATGAGTTTTGCCATGTCCGTCACGTCATCCAGTCATGATTCATCATATTACTTTTGTATGCGCTATGCCTGCCTGCATCCCCTTTCATATTTTAGCTTACACAAACAATCAAGTAATTTAAATATCTACCCATCAAATCATACCATTGTTTCTTATTTGTACCAGCATTAGACAGCGTGCGGTTTCCAATAAAGTGTTAAAATGTTGAAAGTAATTTGCGTGAAAATCGATTAATTTTAATACTTATATTTATGAGAAAGTATATGTACCTAAAGATTTTTTATTATGTGAGATAAATTGATGCTTTGGGGGCCTTATCATGATTCGTGATAAGGAGTATACCTAGTAGATAAAACTTTTTGTGCTTTGCCACCTCTTGGAATTCAATCCACTGGAATAATGGAAAACTCCCTGCTTATTAAATCGTTCTCTGTCTCGGTTGCATATAGAAGGTCTACCAAAACCAAACTTCTATTTCTACTAAACGTAGGTTTGGCCAATTTAGTTGTAGTATGCTCAAACTCACTAAATATTTTAAATTTAATTTCATAAGATGAAATGTTATTTTATTTACAATTTTCCTCAAGATTCAAGGTCCAACAGCACCGAAATACTGTTATTGTAGGCATGGCATGGACCATGTCAAATGATTCTTCACTTTCACATCCCTCTGTCGCGGAAAGAACAAGCAGTTTCTCTTCACACAGCAATAAATTAACCATTTGACAGGTTAATCTGGTATTTATGACAAAACTGGAGTCACACAGACTCATATAATCCAATCCAGTTGAGTTTGTGCCGCATAATCATTTCTTTCCGACTGAATGATCTGGCCTCCCGCAGCTAGAGAAACGATACTGCATTGAATTTCACGATATTCTTCAGAGTATAAAAGCATTACATACTTGAAACCTTAAGTTCAAATGGGACTATGTAGGGAAACTATCGTTTCGTAGGGGTTTTAAAAGCAAAAGCGCATTAGATTCCCAACTCTTTTTTAGTAATTTGATCTTTATTGAATTAAGTGCATGCTCAGTTAAAGTAGTTTGTGGTATGGAAAGATGTACGGATAACATAATTATAGTATTTTCAACTGCTTTCATAAACTTGATGATGACTGACTGAATTATTATATAAGTGATTAGTTAGTTGTGCGACTGCGGCTGATCTATTCCTTCTACATTGATTCAACTTCATTTCTAATGGTAATATTCAACTTCTATTATTTACGGAGAGGGAAAAAGAGAAAGTGCCCGTCTCACTTTGCCCCGTGTCATTCATATACACACGTACTTAATTGGTTTTAAGCCTGGATCTATTTTTTACCCCATTTGCTTTCTCGTAGGATGATATGCTTAAATCTCTATCATATAAAATTTTACAAAAAAGTTCCTGTAAAGAGCATTTTAAATACGTATCTTTCTTCACTTTCTGGCTTTCACCTACCAAGATAGAAGAGGTAATGCCATAAAACGGAACTGATTTTATTCTATATAAACCTGCTTTGTCATAAAAATATATAGAAATAAAGCCAAAAAGATATGATTCCTTTACTCACAAACACAAAAAAAAAGAATGAATAGGGATCCTTTTTTATTCCATTTTTCTCACATAAAGAGAAAACTAAGTTTTGAGGAGACCGGAATTCAATTCCACTTGAGCCGAAATAAAAAGTTAATATATCATTTTTCCATTTTTGTCATATCCCTTTCCAGAATTCTTTTATGACTATTGTCTTTTTGATGAAGTGAGCGTGTTCTGCAACAAACAACGTAACCGTCGAGAGGGTATTTTCTCTTATTAAAATTTGTATTCATCGTGTGATGTCCGCAAGGGGTTGTCCAATCCCATTCCAATTTTTTCAGAGATACATATAGACATAAAAATCCAATGTTTCTCAATGTGGCCAAGTAGGTGGAATGAAAAAAAAATATGAAAAAAATGTCAAGCTTTTCTCCTACAGGTTACGATTTGTTATATGGAAGTATACGTGTATATGAAATGGAATGATGATCCTGGTGTGATGATATATACTTTTGCATTCACCCTCACCGCAACTTGTGACTTTCTGAACAATGCAATGCAGTTTAGTAATACGGATGGGTTTATTCAGTATATTGTTCCAAGCAGAAGAAACTGAAAAACCTGTTAATTTTTTTTAGAGTACGTATTTAATATTATAACTACCCTTACCTTTGAAACGAGTTACATTTCGAAATAAACAATTCGTGCATAAAAATTTGTTTAAAATGTTTGGTGGGAAGGGAAAAATATACCTGACCAAGCTATATTCGTCGGTTATGGTCGGTAAATTTTTGTATACATGCGTGCAATGGAGTGGAATTGGTTTTGACGAAGACGAGCAGTAGTCGTTAAGTGTTATATTAAAATATGATAAGAAATGAGTGGGAATGACATATAAAAACAAACATAAAAACAAGAACTTGTTCCAGTTTTACCGAACAGCTCATACATTTTTGAAACATTTTATTTTATTGTCACAGCAGGATTTTTATCGAGATTCCCTAACGAAATGAAACCGTCTCCTTTAAGGGCTTAAAAATCAAATCGTCATTTACTTGTTGAGCGATATGACATTTCATTTGGTGACACTGAGGAATTCATGCGTCTATTTTTTGGAATCGTGTTGCTTTCTCCCCAGGGAATAGCGATAAGAGAGGATGAAATCATCTCGGAACGATGATTTTTACGATGAAAATACACATTAACGTACTTTTTCAGTCATTCAGCCTGAGCAGCGTCAGCAACAACATTAGTTCTGCTTGTGTACTTTCCTTTTAGGCTGTGTATAATAGTGATGCGATCAGGATGATGATGATGAGGCGATATGATATGACCACTAGACAGATACATTTATAAGATGATGATAACATGATTGAAATCTCGCTCCCAACCAACGAATCACAGCGATGTCACTAATGCACGGGAGAAAGCTTTTCAATCTTCACTCTAATAAATACACATTGAGGTGGTTAGGGTGGGGTAAATTTATAGGCATATTACTGTTTTTGCTTGTTGCCTGCTATCGTCCCTTATATATATGTTATAGTCATGTAGGAAGGAATACACCACCCACATAATGTGCATTGGCATTTTCTTTTTAAAATATGCTGATTGATACTGCTGCTGCTCCAGGATCCTACTTTTGAAATATTCTGTCGATGTCGACAATCCGTATATGAAGGCATTGACTGGTACGATCGCGATCCTATATTCATGACCGATGCATTAGTTGTACCATACCCTCCATTTTTACTTCTTTCCACTGCTTGCTACTACTCCCTGTCAATTTTGTCTGTCATCGTGATGGCTTTCCCCCGTTGTTCACTAATACTTCCATCATATCTTTCCGGTTCGTTTGTTCTATGTGTGAGCAAAAAGCGGGAGAGTCTTACAAAATTAGAGGATTCCTAAAGACGATGATGATGCGAAGTTTCACCATCATCATTTGTTGGTGCTTATCTTGAATCGGCTGGGTTGGGGTAAAATAATATAATGCATTATGGAGCATGGTTATGATATGATTTGCGTTTGTGTATTTCTTGATGTTGTTTAAACAAACGAAAAGAGTAATAGGGCGAGGAACAAAAAATAAAGCTGTTTTTTTGAGTTGGAAAATGGAATCTGCAAACGAAGACGAGTAAATTTTTTTGGGGTGAATCGAAATTACAACTGTACTGTTTTTGCTCTTTTTTTTGCTAAGTATCAATTTTAATTCAAATCTTTACGCATCGAACATTTTAATGAAGCTGGAATTTGGGCT
Organism: Lepidocyrtus cyaneus; assembly: GCA_034696785.1. NCBI lineage: Eukaryota > Metazoa > Arthropoda > Collembola > Entomobryomorpha > Entomobryidae > Lepidocyrtus > Lepidocyrtus cyaneus. The sequence continues at coordinate 8,058 of JAQIWX010000756.1, read as the reverse complement.
GAAGCTGTTTCCTTATTGGGTTAGGGGTGAACGGGAACGGACAGCCACACCGATAGTGACAAAAATATCTTTATTATGATCAGAAGCTTCCATACGTTTATAGTGAAAATTAACAGTAGAAAGAAAAAAGGACTGATGAGAATAAGATGCTGCTTATTCTGATTTTTTACCAAGTAAACAGCTAAATGTAGAATTTCCGCTATTAGGGAAAAACAGGAAAAACTTTTTAGCATATCCCAGGGCAAACTAAATGAAACTGAAAGAAGAAACTGAATGGAATCTTAAAGTGTAAAATTCCTATCCGAACTAGCACGATATGATTATGAACATGATTAGCTACTCTTTTAATAAGAAGAAAAAACAGAAAACTGAGAAAAAGTTTGGGGGAAGGTTGATAGTGAAATGAGTGGAAGCAGAATAGAAGAGCAGGCATATAAATACATATGCACTAGTGTAGCTGTAGTGTGTGCTTCTTTCTTAGAAAGAAAGTGGGGAAAACAGTCGTTCCCAGTTCCCAGTGAGCCATCACATCCCAACCACCACCACAGTTTCTTCCTGGGCTCTTATTCACATTTGCTTGTCATGAAAGGATGTAACTTGATCTGGATCCAAAATAACAACTACCCTGTTTTGCTTCCTATTTTCCCCGTTTCTTTCGACACGATACCACCGCCATTTATCTGTTACACACGGACATATATAACTTCTTTCTTTTCTATTCTCAGCTCTTTTAGTCAGGCCATTTATTCCTTTCCTCCTTTTTTTGAAACACTTAAATGTACACGTTTATGCATGCCTACTTCCTTTTTATTAGATAAAATATCAGCGGAGAAATAAAAAGAATAAAAAATATCCTTGAGGCCAAGCTGTCGCATCATAATCGCTTCCCCTTCTTCGTGTATATGGAACTTTCTAACATATCACCCCTTTATGAATAGTACTGTTTAAGGTTGATGATGAAGGGATGTACCTTTTCTAAAATCTAGATATTTTTAGGGCTTAGCTAACACAACTTTATGCTATTCCCATTCCTCCTCAATCTGCATTCATTCCAACATTATGTAGCTATTTGTAACGGATACATGAGGGAGCACTAATCGGTGTAAATGCATTTTATGCTCTCTCCGCCTTTTAATGATGTCTTATCACCAGTTGTAATGACTTTAATTTTCCTTATCGCTGATGCTAATAGCTATTCATTCGTTACACTCATGCACAATCTTTGCTATATGTATCCTACTTTTACAGATATCCTTGTGGGGAACGCCGTTGGGAATGGCACATCAATGCCAAGACACTTTCACTCGAAACAGATTTTGTTTTAACTTCTAGCCCATATATCAACGAGGTATTGCGTAACTTTACTTTCCTCTTCATACATATATATGGATCACTTTTTTGTTCTTTTTTCAAAGTTTTGGTACATGCTCGATAGTAAGTTCTTTTTTATCCCACACTCTGAAATCTGAATCTTTTTCATATAAGTTTTGTACTTTTGTATTTTGTCTGACTATCTAAGCATAGCACTTTGGGTAGTTATCAGATATCAATGTTAATCTTTAAAATCATCAAATCAGTTAAGGGGAAAGCAGACTAAAAAAGGGAATATTAATATGCTGATTTACAAATCGATTATCACATTTAAAATCCCATTATCAGGTATGGCTTTTTGGTGAAAGCTGCTAAAAATGTGATTAACGAGGCATGATCACCAGAAACGAGGTGTATAAATGTTTTTTTTTATTTTCATAATTTTGGCAGGTGATGAAGGTACGTAAATGTGCCGTGATTCAAGCACAATCAAACACACTTCGTTTTATTATAGATTTACCTTACCGTAAATCACCAACCATTCTTTATATTGTGACGGTGAGAATTCAATTTCAACTCAAACTCATGAGAACGCGTGAGAAGATAAAATGGATCTTTCAAAAAGGTAATAGTTTATTAAAAGTCATATTGTATAAAAGTACATGGCTGAACCAAATCTATATACTCTAATGCATAAACGTGGTTCTAACCCATTAAGGTGCCTGAAAGTCTAGCATTCAAATTTTGTGTCAAATATTAGCATATTACTGATAAGGGGTATTCAAATTGTGTGGAAAACTCTCAGCCTCATTTGAATTTGTTCGTGGTTCTAACCGATTAAATGCCTGAAAGTCTAGCATTCAAATTTTTTGTCAAATATTAGCATATTACTGATAAGGGGTATTCAAATTGTGTGGAAAACTCTCAGCTTCATTTGAATTTGTTAATATATTTGCATTTGTCGAATAAATGTAAATGACGCTGAGAGTTTTCCACACAATTTATATACCCCTTATCAGTAATATACTAATATTTAACAAACAATTTGAATGCTAGACTTTCAGGCATTGCATTGGCTCAGACGGGAATCTTAAATTTTCAGGGATAGTACCCTGCTTACAGAGATGTACAGTGGGTCGCAAATTCACTGGAGGATTCGTGTACAGGGAGCTACAGTAAATATCGGTAACATCTATACACGTATCAAATTAGTGACGCTCCGCCTATTCCTGTCTACGCTACATATAAAAATACATTACGTAGACAGGAATAGGCGGAGCGTCACTAATTTGATAGGTGTACCGATATTTACTGTATTTTGCTAGCGGGGCGAAGCCCGCTTGGCTGGAGGCTCTAGTTCCAATCTATAATATGATAGTATGTAGTGGATTTATGTTCGCTTTTCCACTTCAACTCCCAAAAAGAACACGATAATAGCAGCTTAGAGAGTTAGCATTGAAATTGTTTTAGCAGAAGAAAAGGCTTTCCCCATTGTGCAGACCAGTATTAACACTGACGTCCTCCATGCATGCATACCTTTTCCCGTTTTATAGACACTGCAAGAATCATGTAATATAAATAAAAGGATTGTGAAGACGACATGAAGCGATGGGAATTCCGGGACAATTTCCGTAAATAAATACTTCAATGCGAGTGACAAGGGAGACAGGAGAACACGCTAGTCAAGCACGAGAATACGATGTATTTTTCACTCCATTTACGTAAACTTCCACCCAAAGTAATGTCCCGTGCAAAAGCGCATGCATAAAACACAATAACAACAACAACGACAGAAATGTCAATGTAATAGCGATTAACTTAAAACATTCTTATAGGAGCTAGTAAATTTTCACATATATGTATGTATATTTATGTAACATTACTTGCTATGGCTGTATAGATGTACACAGGAGCCGAATTAGAAATTGTATCTGTCTAGCTGAAGAATTTTGAATCGTTCCCATTCAGATTCCATTTCTATCATTTTGAGTGAATAATTAATGGCAGCGTAACAAAAGGATGAATGAATTCGAAGAAGAGGGAGAAAGCCGAATCCGTTGGATGGAAACATGCATAAACCGAGTGAGATTAGAATCAAGAGAGAGAGAGAACGAGAAGAATGTCTTGTGATATTTTAGTGTACAGATAATAAATCAATTTGTCAGGTGGTTTGACCAAATATAACATTTGTCCTATCGCCTTCCTGCCAAGCCTTATACTCACTCTCTGGTTTGAATCTTTGCGAATTAGAAAACTAACTACTGTTCAGCTTCCCTTTGGGGGCTCACAACATTTCTCTCTTGATGGGAACTACGTACGTACGTATGTCTGCCTGCCCTGTCTACATTTCAGTCAGTCAAGAGCTCAAGATGGAGGACTGGAAGTATGTGATGTGATGCATCTAGGCAGAAAGACACAAGTGGTTGGTTGCCAGCTTCCCAGACCAAAGTCATTTTTATCTTTCCACTATCCCTATCCACCCACCATTATCATTTCAATTCATAATGAATTAGTTTGATTCAAAGGGAAATTTTAGTGGTAGCCAAAATAACTTCTAAATAATATAATCTCGGAGCACACAAGGCCTAAAAACATAATAAACACGTGGGGCTTGATGAGTTATGAGTTTTCTCTTCACAATGATGATACAGCCAAGGCAAGCACATTCTTGAGGAAGAAAAATTGGCTTCCCGTTTCCATCCAGTCTCAGAAAGAGAAAAAATATGATATCCCCAGACCCTTTTTATCTCCTTTTCCCTTTCTGCAGGTGGTTTGTGATTTTCCACACATACATTTTAATGATATTATTGGTGAAAGCCAAGAATCCAGTTGGATGGCTGCCTTTCCTTCCTGAGTGTCACTGCACTATACAATCCTACTCGACATGACTCTTGGAAGGTATGAGATTTGGCTCAGCAACAACCGCCGAGAAGGAAAGTTTTATCACGGAATCGCCATTCCCTTTTTACTCTCCCAACGTGATTTACCAAAAAAAAATAACTTTTTCCCTCTCCTTTAGCATCCTTGAGAAGTCCAATTGTGAGGCTAAAATAAGATGACCGAACTGCATTCATGTGGAATGGGTACTGATAGTACTAACTTAAGTTTTTGGCTTGTGTGAAGATAAAAAGGGAACGGAGAAGGGAGTAAAATGAAATTTAGGTGTAGGAATCACATGTTGACCCAAAACGAAAATTTATTACGGTCATCCTCTCATCTTTGATATCTATTGGTTTTTGTGTCTTTCTTCCTCACTTAACAAGGTTGAGTTTTCAATGGCTTCTCTCTTTTATTCTTGGCCGGAGGGTTTGAGTAGCATAAACCACCCCATTTTACATATACACTATACTGGGTTGAGCATTTTACTATATACCACAGTGTCATGTCACCTTCTTTTGAATGAGGAAACTCACGCCAAATGTCTGCTCTCGCCAGAAGCAGCAGGAGAAAATGTCATGCAAAAAAGGAGAGTAACCATCCACCAGTTGAGATAAGATTCCCTTGGAATAGGTTATTTTTCGGTTGGAGCGTTCCCCACATAAGTGAATGGGGAAAACGAAGTTTCCCAGTTATGGTCGAGTATGAAGAGTGAGAATATCATGTAATTTTCCTGGTTTTCACACAATACCTCTAAATGCCACAGGCAAGATCATTGTACAGATGTCCCTTGGCGAGTATATTCTCAAAGTATCAATTCAGCCAAAAAGATGAGCCATAACACATGCGATATATGTAAATGCATGCATGTACCCAAAAAACTTTTTACCATTATCCCATCCTATCCAGTCATCTTTATTCTGAGGGAATTCAATGGCTTTGATTCTCACACAAGACGGAGAATTCTCAACTCTTGCTCCCATCCTCATTGTCTATCTAACGCTTTCTCCAGATTATATCTAACTTCTTGGGGGTTTGCGATGAGCATGAAGAGATAAACTGGTAATTTTGATTTCATTCCAGCTGCCAACAAATTTACAAGTAGTATGAGCATGAGCATGTCTTCAGAACAATTCAACAGTATAGAAGTCCTTTACCTCAAAAATCTATGGGTTGTGGAAGGAAAGTCTTTTCACTGATCCAGACTCATGGGTGTGAGGTGTGAGAATTGATTTTTGAATTTTCTCCTACTTTCCAGCACCGAAAGTTCATTCTTAACTAGGAACACGTGTTTAAAATTGAGAGGGAATGTCATCCATGGTCTTATCAGAATAGTCAAACCATACAGTACAAACGATCTGGATTTAGTTAATTGTTGTATAATTTGTGTTAAGTATGCACTGCACAAGAAAAATTGAGTAGACATAGACAGTTTGTAATCACTAGATCACTTAGATTGTCTCACAATGCCCCCATTTTTCTGTAGAGACATACATGGTTTATCATTGAATTAATTGGTGAATTTTTCAGAGTAGCAATAACAAAAATAAATCATATAAGTATAGCGATGACTCATGAGTTGAGCTACCTAACTCATGACTTTCAATATCACATTCGGCAAATCGTATTGGTTGGTACCTCAGCGTTCGATATCAGAAGGGGTGAAAGTATGTTTGGAAAAGCTCATACCAACTTAAGATAGTATCCTGACTCCTGTGCTTCCCGTATCTTTAAAATAATGCACTTTAAATCAAGGGCCCACTTGTATTATTCTGGAATCTAAAACAAGTAGTTGGTTGCTGATTTTAGGATTTTTCCAGCAATCCACTCCGTTTCCCCAACCCTCCCTCTACATCCGCACGCCTGTTGTACTACGTACTTGTTAGCATCACTCAACCAAACCAACTTCAATCAGTTCCTTGAAATTTTGACTGACTGATATGATGCAATATAACTGTTGACTAAACCGTAAAAGAATATGAAGATAAACAGTCCCTTAGGACTATTGAAAGGGAGGAGTAGTGGAGTGATGAGTGGAAGTTGCATCAAGTGAGGCAAAGAAAAAGTAACAGAAAATGCGGAATATATGGTCTGTTCTATCCCATCAGATTCAGATCACAGGGGTGGAGGGAAAGTAGTCAAGTCAGATTCACAACTTGTATTCCTATTCATCAAAGTAGCTAACATACATGCACAAGTGTTGCTCTCACTCAACAACTTTGCGTTTAAGAAGAGGAGCACTTGAGCACGTCGTGTCAACTCTTCACTTTTACTTGCCTTTCGTCCCCATTATTACTGCTTCCGTGGCGGTTATTATATATCGTCCAACATAGCTGTAATATGGACATATGTAATATCTTGTCCAGGAATGTAACTTTCGATAAAATTGTTGCATGTTATATAACTTCAGATTTTTGCTACAAATGAATGGGACGGCGCAATTAGTGCGTGAACAACAACCACAAATTCCTTTTTGTATATTTTATTTTTAATCAATGTGGATGGAGCTAGTCCGAGATCGGGATCTTGACAATTCATCATAAAAATGTGACAAGTAATCATCACTCTCCTTTAAAATGATTGATTTTCATTCGCTTCGTTTTGTTTCATTGATGGTGCCCTAAAATCCCATGTATATGTAGTTTAATATTACACAACTGCCACCATCACACAAAGTTACACTGTTAACAAAATGTGTACCTATTACGATAATGTTGCTACCCTTTTAATTGTATATATATAAGGATTCAAGTCATCGTTACTTTTTCTGTAGTTGAGGGTATTTCAGCCCAAGACATGTACCATATTTCATGAGAATTTTTTAATGAAAAGAAGAATCCTTTGTTCCCTGTCTTAAATATTACATTCTGTGGCATTTTAAGTGCTGGGAGTCGTTTTTAATCGACCATTATATACCAATAGTGTCATATAATGAGCTAGTAATGATGGCGATTAAGACAGCTCATTCAATGTCATAAACTAATGATGGGAAATTATATTGCGCCACCCCGTTTAATGGTGAGGCTTATTAAAATATATAACTCTTGACAGCATTTTTCTGCTGTGGAATTAACGAAAAATTCAGGAGGAACAAAGGATGCTTTAATACTTCTGACTTCCAGGCTCAATGTAAATGAGACACATTTTTTAGACTTTCATTTTTTATTTTAAGATTTTCTTTTCATGTCATATTTTTGACGTGATTGACTGCATTTTGTATTCGAGTGATTAGTTACAATTATTGAAGAAGTTTGTGTTCTCAATGTTTAGAAGGAGACGTGTTTTGCAGGGTATCTTGAATGAAAATTGCGTGATATTTTATAAAACATATTTTAACATAATTCATGCTAAATCGACTTTTTTTACACAATTCAACAGATCTATAAGGGGTCGTATATTAATTAAAGAGACAAAATGCAAATGAACACGGCCGCAGAGGATGAGACCCATGTTAGAAACCGATTATTTTATGTTGTTCCCCACTTTCTGAATGTCATATTCCTAGTTGATGGATGCGCAAATTTTTTCGTTTAAGAAAAATATACGTCAGAAAAGTAGGGTGCATTAAAAACGTAAATTCCTACCATGCAAATTTTACTCATTCATAATATCTGTTGGATTTAATTCGATTTTGGCCCCCAAAATTGATGGAACTGAGAGCTCCTGCTCAGGAGATGAAAACCGGATTTTATGGATGATTTTTGATGGTGATGGTTGCGGATTCTACCCCGCTTTTGATGTCGATGAGATGCCAACTTTCACTTCCGGTGAAAGGTTTTGAATGCCCTGTTTGTTGGATTTCTTAGGCCAAAGCCCGGTTCGTTTCACAGGATATGGTGCGACAGGAGGAAAGAGTGATCGTGGACGCTC
>JAQIWX010000755.1:0-13791 GCA_034696785.1 Lepidocyrtus cyaneus | reverse complement strand
CAAAAGAGACTAACTTGGCCTACATTGTTAAGTCATCCTTTTGTTCGGGATGGACTGTATATTGATAAGACAGTTAAAGAATTCGCCCTAACGGAGGCACTCAGCCCATCTCAGGAAATGGCAAAAGAAAAGCAACGTCAAAATTTACAGCGGAAACTAGCCGGTTATTCAAAGTAAGTGTTTATGCGCACAAATTTTAATTTAATTGTTTTAAAAATTAAACGCTGACTAATTAGACGCATGGAGTATTTCTTTAAATAACGAAAATATTGTTCCATTTCTATCATCCAGACTTTTAGTAAAGACGGCAAAGAAGTTGGAAGAAGCTCAAAAAGAGTTGAAGCGGTGCAGTGAGGATGGTCGGGTTGGAATTAAGACGCCACTACCAAGTCCCAATGGTATGCAGGTCCACAAGGCCCCCACAACTGCCCTTCCCTTAAAATCCCCCCGTGGTCATTCAACCATCGGAGTGCCACCTCAGGATCCTCTGAAGATGTCGCCAAATCGTCATTCCGCATTACCCGATGGGAAAAATCTTAAAGTGATGTTTCAGAACTTGAATTTGAATGAAAGGGCGAAGTATAAAGCGCAAACTCAACAGGTCGACGCTAAATCCAGGATTGATGATGATCCGGAAGGAAATAGCGGTGCATCGTCATGTGAGACGATGACATCTAGCTCAGAGTTCGAGTCCGAAGAGAGCGACGAAGGGGATGACGACACCAATACCGTAATCATGGAGAGTAATAGAAAACGTTGCACAAAGAAGAACTCAGCTCCCAACAGCAAGACTGCATCTAAAGAGGATCGGATAAATGGGCTGGGATTCTTGGATGTTAATAGATCTGATAAGCCATCTAGTCGGGGTGGATCTGGCTTACTGTGGAAAAGCGGTGCCTTGTTTACGCTTCACAGCTTTGGATCTGAAGATAAGCCCATTAATAGTGATGAGTGGATATACTTCCTTATGAATACCATGAAGGTTAGCCTACATAACAGATTTGCTATATTTTGTTTTGTTTCATACCTTAATTGTAAAAGGTGCTGCAATTACTGATTACCTTTTTCCCCTAATTGATCCTTTGTAACAGGAAGTCTTAGACAACCCAAAGAGCTTGTGCGAGAAGCATTTTCTGACAATGTTAGTCGCTCCATTGAGAAACCATTTGGCGGATCCAGAAGTTGTCGAAAAAATAGCCGTCCTCTTGGCCCTGCCTTTTACGTTGGACAAATCTATTCACGAGCAGGAGCCTGGATTTATGTCCAGTCTCCAGTCGTTGTATTTGGACACGAAGGTCCTTCCAAACTTGTTATACTCTTGCAAGCTAATCGTGCGAAGAAGGCGAGTTGAACGAGGTTCAGTGACCTTGGAAGAAATACCGACAATTTTAACTGTAGAGGATTTGGAAGGACTAGAAAAATGTTTGAGGCTGGTATGATGAACCATAGCTTTGTTAAATATTTGTTAATATTGCTAACTATTTTAACTCGATGGATGATGAGTCTGATAATATTGCTATTTCAGATGACGTTCCTGGTTCACACGGACGAAGATTTTGTCACTCAACTTTGTGACAGTGTGTGCGTTTTGCAAGCTTTTGCAATACTGCAGCTTTTCATTAAACTGGATGGGCTACGCTCGGGACTTGCGGCTGACACTATTTCAATCCTTTGCCACATCTTAAGGACCCTTCCTTCAAACAAAAGTATTGTCGAGGAGATTTTGTTAGGTATTTAATTCAACAATAAATCATTAGAGTAAAACTTTAAATTCAGAATATCAAAATACGTTCGACTTCGACAAGTGGTAATTATAACTATGCTATTTTCATATTCTAGATGAAAATGATAATAACTCAACTGAAGCACATGCAGAACTCTGGAGACTGATAACCCACACAAATCCAACCATTCAGTCAAAAAGTCTAAGGGTTTTTGTATATCTGTGCCTTAATTCTGAAAAGGTCAAGGCGGAGTTTCTTGGCAAGCATAAATCCAAAGTCTGGAACGTACTTCGAAGAGCGGCCATTTCATCTCAGGCTGAATTGCGAGAGGTAAGAGATTTTTTTTTAAATGATGAACTTCCCGGCTATTCAATAATTTTACCAAAAAAAAATAATAATTATGTAAATCTTTAAAAAAAACTCATGATTTCAATTCTTTTCAGACCGCAGAGTTTGTTCTGCAAGCACTAAACTACAAATCCGGTTCGAGTGCTACTGCAAAATCCAATTCCACGGCCTCTAATCCTGGTTCCCGGAGTCAAATGGTTAGTGCAACCCCGGTGTTATCCACATCAGCTTCCTGTGATCCGCCTACTCCTGACACTGGCGGAATAAAGCCTGACTCCCTTAAAGATGAAATTACAGAAGCAATTCCTTCCACTAGTGAAGAATTTAAAACCGAAGAATCTCAACTACAGCCGCTTGTGATGCAAAGAAGTGGTCCACTGGATGATGCATCAAGATAAGTTACTGCGTAAGTTCAAGCATATGACTGCGCGCCTTTCAAACTAAAAATTTAAATGTGCCACAAAGAGTTTATATTCTATTCAAAACTAACGCTTCCCAGAAAATTTCGTGATAATAATGTATTCCTTCAATCTTTTGTATTTATGTATTTCTATTACATATTATTACGTATTTATTTCAATTCCGTGTTCTTCATCAGAATCAAAACTGCAGCTGGCGATGTCAATAACTTATGAAACTCCATGGTTATAAATAGTCATATATAAAACAGAATCAGAGTTATTAGAAAATAGTGACAAATATATATTTATAATAGTAGTGATCCAAGTAGAAGTTTTAAAATTTTAATTCGCGTTGTTTTAGATGATCTGACTTTATATTCTGATTTTGAATTCCTTTACGGAGCATAATACTTCATACATACGTTGTTTTATTGTTGTAACTAATCATGATGACATAAATATGCTTTTGTAAATTCACGGAAATGCAATACGGATGTAATAATTAAACAAAACACGTTGCGTTGCAAATGCGACAATCATTGATTGTAACAAATACAGAGCTTTCCAATTTTCAGTGAAATTTTTGCTTCATATACGTAAATATATTTAAACCATCAACCTAAATTTAAAATGCATCTTTAAAATTTCATCTTTCTACCTACAAGATGCATGGACGCACTCAAGAATCAAGAGATGTAAAGAAGTTACCAATTGCAATAAACCAAACACATTAAATTTAATAATTGCATGCTCACAAGTTTCTGCTGTGTGGCTTCACAATTCCCAACGCATGCCTACAGCACCTACTTACACTGCCGTCAACTAATTGATTGCACAGGCGAAAGCTGGGGAATGAATTCAGCGCATTGAGTACATGTACTGGTTGATCATCATGATTTTTTATTGAGTGAGTTTGTCGAGAGTCTCATCCCAAACACTCTGCATTTTGTCTTAAAACAATTCCTGATACCGACCTCCTTTACTTCTACATCTTCCACGGATGGATTGCCGCAACAAAGCGAATTTCTACAAAAAAAATCGAAAATGATGGCACTCGTCGACTCAAGTGCTTTGCTGTAATAAGTGGTCGTAAAAAATGGTTTATGCTTAATACAAGCGTTTTTGTAGTTTCGATGCGTATGTTAATGATGAGAACAAGGAAATGAGCAGTAGCAACATCTGCTCTACAAAATGAATCGGAAACGCTGCTTTGCGCTATTCAAATTATTTCATCTAAAAAAATTAAATTGAGCTCATCTTAAAATATGTAAAGCAACGCAACGGTTTGGGAACGTCAGTTCAACAATATTTTATGAAATGTAAGAAGTGTGCAGGTACATCAGTTAAGTAAATTGCTTTCACAATTTTAGCAAAAAAAATACGTATGAATAATTTGGGTTTTTTTATGAATGAAACGTGATGTGTCCCATATATTTATTTCATTTTAGACATTTACATTTAAAACTAGGTCTAGCAGTACTAGATCTTACATGGTATATCTCTTCACAAACGGTTTAAAACATTTTGCTGCAAATATCTTAAATTTTCTGTACATTTTAGTTTGTTAGTGAATAGTGTCGTAATAAATAACTCCGAGCGATAAGCTTTTAGCCAAGCCCTCAGTGAGCCAATTTTATCATTATCAAGGACAACAACAACAACAGAGACAAACCATTCGTAACGTTTTGTTGAAAGAAAGGTGAAAGGGGATGCAATGCAGCAAACTACTTCATATAAGCTATTTCATTAATAAACCCAAATGGGGAGGCCGAATAAATAATAGCTCCGAAGCACATAGCCCCAAATTAATGTGAGTGAATCCACCCAAACACCCTTTGTCTTTCTTATTTGCGTACAGCGTATGCAAAGCTATTTAGCTGTAACTCAAGTATCAGTAACTATCTTCAACTCAACGATATCCATATACTCAACTGGCACTGGTCAAGTGTCATGTCATAGTCAAAGTCATCCTACAAAAATGTTTTAAAAAACATTTAGGTGCACCTTTTTGCAATCCAGCCTATGAATGTTCGATTTCAATCATTTGCATAATCTGAGAATATATAGCGGAAAATATTTTTTTTTATTCGTAGCCTTAAACATCAAAAATGGGATAGAAAAGGAATCCTGAAAATTTCATATATTGCAGTAGTTGGGTTGGAAGATTATATCATATCAACATGATGCTGATCATGATCATCATCATCACCCCGACTTACGTAATAATGTCCCTTGACTCTTATTTTTTGTACAATATAAACAACCAAAACTTATTAGCATTTTATAGAATGCACTGCATACACACTGACCAACACTCAACTGATTCAACTAACAAAGACTGATGATGGTAGTGAGGGTTGGTAGGGGTAGTTTGGTGTGCAAAAACATTGAGCAACAAAGAGGCAAAGAACTTGTCGTAACGTAAAAGTGCCGCTAAAAGATCACATTATTGCTATGCACTGAATAGTAAAAAGCTCATTTTTTTATTTAAAAAAAAACATGGATTTCAAAAAACAAAAGATAAGTTTGAAGACAGGTAACCCACGTTATGTTATTGATATGATAAGTACATAGTCTGAATATCTGTGCAAGTTTTATGCTTATACTTGTAACGTGCCAGCCAAAGCAAAGTTTTTTTTTATCAGCAGTAGTTTGGTTAGCCCAGTGACAGAATCATATTAATGCTTTCTTTCATCCCTTCTATTTTGCTTCATACATACATGAAAAAATATTCTTATTCAAGAAAATGGGGTTGGTGGTGGAGATATGATGATCGTGGGGGATGCACATCGACTCATCGGCACAATGTTGCAATCACAAGTGTAACAACAATTTGGTCACTGCTAAATGTGGGGGAAAATAGTTCGTCAGTTTTCAATTTGTATGCAGTCATCTTCGTGAGCCGTCCTTCAATTGTGCGTAGACTTGGTGGTTGTGTTGTTGGGAGTTCGGTGTCTGTGTTCTTTGTTCACGGGAAAGGTGGATACATAGTGTGAGTGTCAGTGATAAGTTGTGGGATGATGATTAACTAATTTTTTTCGGAAGGAGTCTGGATAGTTTTTAAATGTGAAACCCGAACAGAAAAACCCAAAGCCAAGATGGGAAACCTTGTCGAGTATTTTGGTCGGGAGAACTGCGACCAGATATTTTACTCGTTCATCACGCTGCTGATTTTGGTTGCGGCCTATTTCGATCTGAGGGATAAGAACTATCCTCCGGGCCCCTTTGGAATGCCCATATTCGGATATTTGCCCATGTTGAATCCGAAGACACCATATAAGACGCTGAAGGACTTGGCCTCCCATTATGGGAAAGTGTACGGGATTTATTTGGGATCGGTGTATACCGTCGTCATCTCGGATATTAAGCTGATCCGGGAGGCCCTCAATTTGGAGTCCTTTCATAAAAAGGCGCCCATGATGGTTGCCAACGAAATTGCCGGCGGAAAAGGTTTCTTGTTAAATTTTTATTTGCAGAATTTAGTAGTAATTAGTTTTTCATGGTCTATGAAGGTTTTTCTATGAAACCAAATGTGACGACGAGACAATAATTAACGTAAACGAAGGAATTTTAGGACAATTCAACAGAATCAAATCTGTCATACATAAACCTTCATCGTGTTGCAGGTTTTTTTATGTCGGAGAAATCTATGCATGGCTAAGGGCTCCAATTAAATGTTTTTATTCGATTTACTTACAACAAAGTTACTCATGTCGTGGCAAATTTTTTGTTATCCTCGCAACAACACTTTCCGATCTGTTAGCCACTTTTTGATTAGAAGATTTCAAACCCACTAAAGATATTTGGAACTGCACTTGAGTTATCAATGCAGGCAAATAAATCTAGACAGGCTTTAGCTGACCAACAGACGCAGAGTCGGACTGGGCAAAACAGTTGCCTGGTTTTAATAATGTTAGGGAACTTGAAACTCATTTGCTGAGATACAAAGACATGAACATTAATCGTATACAAAGTGCATTATCGGTATAGGGGATCTTAATTCCTTAAAGTTTGAAATTTGATGCTAATCTCCAGTATTAACATTTCATTTAACTAATAGAAGAACCATAACCTAGGCAACATTAAGCCGAGTGCAATAATATCGCTCTCAAAATTAAAAGTCACTCATCTTTTGAAAAAAAGTTTGTGAAATTGGTTGGCTCCCAATAAAGTTTACTAGTTTGAGTGACACCCTACTAGTAAAAAAATACCTAAAAGCGCACGCACGATCAAGTAAAAAAAATTGGCATTTGGTAAATTGAACAAAAACTTCTTTGTTGTTATTTAGCTGTAACTCAAAACAGTCACTAGAGCTGACATATATACCTCTATCAACCTACCTACTATCTCCTCCTGCTAACGGTTTGAAAGAAGGCTAACAGTAACAGAGAATGGAGTAACAGTTTGTAACAGCAAATAACATCTTACGCAACACCTTTCATGAATTTGAAGTTTACATTCTGTACATGCCTATGCACTGCACTTGGCCTATACCTTCTCCACGTTGTTATCCTTTTTGGCCAATGCCCCTTCATTCGGGATGACGCAATATTTTAATAAATATAAAGCTAATTATCGACTTGTAAACAAATTTTGTTTACTTCAAGTTTGCTCCCAAAACCTTCAAGTGAATGTTTACCGATTCAACTGTAGAATAGTAGGTTGAAGCAAACTATAGCGTATCCATATAACAACACTTTTAACGCTGGCTATATACCTGTTTATATGAAGCACGTTGTATAATAATGCAGAGTGGGCTTATGTGAAAGGTTATGCATTTTTATATCAATCATCAGTAACTTCAGTTATTTTTCATTGTCATGAGCTTTTGTGAAAACGGCTTTTGCTAGAATATAGTTAACCAATTCATCGAAAAAGTCTATTCAGGGTCACTTGCATTTGAATTACTTACTACTCAAGTTTTTAAGTAAGTCATGTCTATAATTTTATACGTATAATGGAATAATATTAATGCCTTTGCTGTAGGGATTCTGATGGCTGACAGTGATCGCTGGAAGCAGACTCGCTATTTACTCCTCTCTGCGATGAAGACGCTGGGATCAACAAAGACTGGAAGTTCTCCCCGTGTCATTTTAGAGGATAAAATTCAAAAGTCTTTGTCCGACTTTATGCAAGTTAGTGATAATCTGCAGTTATGCGTCGGTCGACCTATGGTATGCGATGAAAATTCATAATTTTTACAACCTCATATTAATTGCTCATGGAACAGGAAATCAAGGAGAAGGCTGGAAACGCCGGCGATGTCCGACCTGCCCTGAGGCACAACATTGGCTCGTTGATGTTCGACGTTGTCACCGGGATCCGACCTGACAGGGCGGACGGTGAATGGAACCGGATGCAAAGTGTATTCACAAATCAAATGGAAATGATGTCCATCACCAGCAGCACCAACTTCGTCCCCCTTCTCAAGTAAATACCAACAGTTATAATCGTACATGTTAAGGTCAACTTGTCAATTCGTCAACAGCTTAGAAATTAATTTGCATCCTGACAAAGTTGATACCGAAATGGTTCAACCAATTTGCAAAATCAAGTCAGAGCACAAATGCAAAAATATCAAGCAATGAATTTTGATTCAATTATTTAACTGGAGCGGCGGGAACAAAGAAGTCATTGTATTAGACTAAAGCATTTAGCCCATTTTAGGTACGAAATTAGATCATATTACACGAGGACGTATGCTTTACTTCATCATTCATTTGTCAATTAGGTAGTTTTCACATTCATTTAATGGATTCCCATCTCTGAACTGACGATGAGTTACACATACCTACCTATATTTAAATAAACTAGAGTAGATTTCTGTAATTGCAACGATTCCAAGATAATCTTCCTCTGATTTACTCACTTGCAGAGATATAATCCGCTACAAATGGCAATTTGTTATGAGCCCGACCAAGCAAAAAAGCCACGCCAAGAATTAGATGAAAATCCCAGCAATATGTATATTAAGTTATGACTTGTGTGCTACTTTTTGAATCAGGGGAATCATAAACCATGAACATATTTTTGAGATTGAAAATCCGATTACCACAAAAGAAAACAGGAGTATGAGTCTTAGAGAGAGCCCTATCTATATTAAATGTGCGTGCATATCTCATTAATAATAGGAACTCATGAATGACTGAAAGCACCGCAGAAGCCACACAACTGGTATTACATATTATCTCAATTCATATTTCAAAGGTACATACATACATATAAGAGCATTCATTGCTTGCTCGTTTGCACTGCAAGTAATGTGATGATGATTACAGATTTTTTTGAAGTAAAAACTTTTTTTGAGGCACTCGTGCTGTTAGTTAAAGTGAAGGAGAAAACAACTTGTTTCATGATTTTGAGTTCATTCAGTGAGGTTTCTCAACCGGCCGTGATCGTCTAGTGGTTAGGACCTTGCGTTGTGGCCGCAATAACCCAGGTTCGAATCCTGGTCACGGCACTAAATTTTTGAAAATTGTAATCACAAACATGATTGAATTGGAATAAACCATTGGTATGGCCCTGGAAAATTTAGGGAGAGTGGTGGGAAAGTTGAGCAAGCTTTGGTAGAGCATTAGTTTTGCCATTTTGGAAGCATCATTTCTTCCAATGAACTGAACAAAACTTGCTGTAGAATGTCATTTTAAGTATTGAGCGGCGTTAAAATATGATTTGTGATTTTTTTTTAGGAATTTTTCCAAGTACACGAAAGCGATTGGAAGCCTGATCACGGGAAAGAACGAGGCTGCAAAAGTGTACAAAAAATGTGTCGAGAAATATCCGAATGGGAACTCCCGAGATTTCCAGTCCATTATGGAAGCGTACGTTGCGGAGATGAAGCGAAGCCAAGGAAAGGATGATGATGACTCCTTCTCTGCAGAGCAACTCACCCAAGTGCTTTTGGATACGCTGTCCATGGGATGGGAAACGACGTTGAACTCCATTCAATGGTTATTTGTATACTTGGCTATGTACCCAGAAGTTCAAGTATGGAGGAATTAAATTAATACGTTTGCAATTTTTTTTTGCATAAAGCCTGCCAATTGATAAGCGAAAGGGTTTTGGAATTGCGGATAAACCGGTTGTTTTTTGATGGATTGTAGGAATGCATCCAGAAGGAGATGGAGCATGTGTTGGGGGCAAAACGAGACAACCTGTCTTTGGAAGACTGTGGGAAATTGTCTTACACTGAAGCTGTCATGATGGAGGTTTGGCGTCATCGACCAGCCCTCCCAATGGGTCTTCCACATTGCGCTGCCGAAGTATGATATTCAGCTACATAATTTGCCAGGATTAGCTAATTGTTACTCTGGAGCGACAGTGTGTAAAAATAGTACTTGTTTGTTTCAGAGCACGAAAATTGGAAACTACTGGATTCGGGAAGGAACGATGGTAGTGCCATTGATCTACGCTGTGCATCGTGACCAACGGTATTGGGACAAGCCGGATGACTTCATTCCAGAAAGGCACTTGAATGATGATGGAAGCATTAAAAAATCCGAATATTACATCCCTTTCCAAACAGGTAAGCATTGCTTGCCTTTGTCATCTTCGCAGTTTTTCAAAGGAATAAGTCCCGTTTTTTGGTTTGACTTGAAATTAATTGTTTTACAGGAAAGAAAACCTGCGTTGGGGACGAGATGGCGCAATGGACTGTTTTACTTTTCTTGGCTGGGATCATGAACCAATACAAAATCTCTTTCGCCAACGGAGTCACCTATAGCCAAGATGACTTGCCTGACTTCAACATCACTTCTGTCCCTCCTTCATATCGGCTTGTTTTTGATGCTCGTCAATAATCCTATCAAAAGCTATCAATACAAATTTTTATCCAGAAACATTTTTTTTAAGTGGAAAATATATTTTGGATTTTATTTTTTTATCTTTGGAACTATACTGCATAATATGTTAGTTTTGTAATTAGTAATTAGTATGTAATACTATGCTAGATTATTTTTAAAGTCTATAATTTTCAAAAAATTATAATTGGTACATGTTCACTTGATATCCTATCCCTCTGGTCTATTATTAAAGTATGGATTAGTAGTGCAGGACCGAAGTAAGTATTGTAGTGTATGCATAACATTTTAACACAAACTTCAAATTATCAGTGAACCGATGTCTTTGGTTTTAATTCCTGGTTATTGTGGACGTGAATAGTTTTTTATGCAAGAGCCCCGGCTCCTAAGAATAGAATGTAAGCGTCTTAAATGTACTAGAGTAAGTATATTGTACTGTCGAAAACTGAATAAGCAATAAAAAGATCACCGATGATAAATGATAACTTTACTTAAAAATTACATCACAGCTCTTTATTCACAGTGATTTACAAATTACAAGGTTTGAATGGGAAATGATCATTTTACTACTTAAGATTAGATAGGTATGTATGTATGTTACAGACATTTATAGTACTCCAAAGAAGTCATGGATAGAGTTATAGTTACCTTTTTTGTTACTTTTCTTTCTTTTTTTTTACAGATTCATATCTCATCTCATTACAATTGTCTTTTGCATTGAATCACTTTTTAAAATAATCACCTTGAGATCTCCCTAAGAAGGCGCTATACTATGATACATAAAAATCTGACCGTTGCGTTGATGAGCTTTTGATTGAGTGCCTTCTCTCCCTTATCATTTCGAAACTGGAAGTCATGATGCTAACATTCCTGGAACAAGTTTCTTGCCGCGTAAAAGGCAAACAAGGAATTCAAGTTGACACGCAGACCCTGGTAAAATACTTTCAGCCGAGCCATGAACACTTCCGGATCCTTCTCATCGACGATCACGCAAAGTCTCTGAACCAACTGGCTTCTTGTCGGGGAAGCGGCACATAGCACCTATTGATTAAAAGAAAATGACATACTGTTAGGATTATTTAACTCAACGATTAACAAGATTAACGCGAATTAATGTTTGGAAACTTACATTGAACAGTTTCCTTAAAATATATCCATGATACATGGCTAAGGTCGCTTCGTAACTACTCCGCAGATTTGTTGAAATACTTTCGGTCGTCACTCCGGCCTCATAGTCTTCCACGAAGGACTGGAGGAACGTGCAAAGGAAGTTCAGCCCTCTGAAATTATTGAAAGGACAGAATTCTCACCAATTATATTGGAATACCAATAATGCAATTACTTTACTTTCCTACTTTAACATTCAATTCGAGCTTGGGCAATTTACCTTTTAAGCCACAGAAGGGCTTCAGCAGTGATTCGGTTGTCTGTTGCGATGTCATAATCAATCAGGTCTTCAAGGTACGTGAACTTTTCTCGATCCTGTGTAAGTTATTAAAATCATTAAGTATGCATGCCCCTTCTTCTTTATCCAATAAATAGGTTTAAATGCAAAAAAAAACTTTGGAAGTAGGAACCGAATGGAATGAGCTACCTGCATATATCTTGTCATGACGGTCTGGAAATTGAAAACCAAAGATATCCTGTCAGCCTTACGTAATACATAATAGTCAACTTCTATAGTGACTTCACTGATCAAATTCTATATGCAATTTTTTATCATCAAATCAATACCCTTGTGTTATTGCTGACATCACGTGAGACGGGAGTGAAGGCGATTCCCAGAGTGTCTGAAAGAAACAAAGTAGAAAAGATAGCATATAACTTTCGTTTTCATTTCAATTCTCCAACATTTTAAAGTCGTTTGTTTTTTTAAATTTTGAAGTCGAATCATTAGTGCAAATGAACTCACCAATGAACCGAACAACCAGATTGCAACAATGGAGAAATTCTCTCGTTAGAACCTTCCCATCCTGTATATCTGGCCAGCTATTAAAAGTATACTGCATTTCGATGTCAACCTATAGAGGGAAGGGAATAAAACGTTATTGAAACATTGAACAAAAAAATATGATATGAGTTGTGTTGAATGATTCTGGCATCACTGAACTTTCCCTGCGCTTTCCTCCATTATCACTGCATTTTTTATATTTCCTGCTTATCTCTTCCCTTATCATTATACTTATCAGATACACAACGGCACTCGTGACAGTGACGTATTAAACATCATTTAAGATCATCCACTTACCATCGCTTGCAGTTGAGTAGGACTGAGAAGAATCAGACACTCGGAGGGGGACATGGATCCATTCCGTTCATTCGCCATGGCTGTAACCAGACCAGGAGTGACTGTAGTGTATGGTGACTGATTAGATTAGCGAAAGTGGATCCCGATTGTTCTGTATCAGTCACATCGTCACCCACCACTTCAATAGGAGCTCCATTAAACAAGCATCCTCTTCTTCCGAGTTTACGCAAAACTTCATGGTTTAATGGCTCTGCAAGCGGCGGTTAAAACTGGGCAGTGTAATGAGCCATTATGTAAGGGCAAACTATGGATCACGTAAATGATATTAATAGCCAATATATACGCTAAGAAAAAACACATCAAACGTAACGTTCAATTGAACTATTAAACTCGAATTGGCGAATTACAAGAGAACAAGAATCCGAATTAAAACTTAGTGCGTACGTAAAACAAATGACGATGAAAGTAAATTTCGACACAAATTGCGAAAACCCTTCATGAATAAAACAGTGTGCCTGAATTTATAAAGGGACGAGGTACATATATAAGTATGTGATCTAGCCAGTGGTAGTGATCAACCGATTTTTATTGCTTACTTTTACCCGCTGAGCTGCAATTTTTTTCTTTCGGCTGGTCGGGGCCATCCAATGCTTTCCCTTCGTCTGGGCATGATCAATGCGGTTACCAAGAACAACAAAGAGTAGCAGCGACATAAAATGCAGCAGCATTATCGGTAGCCTTTTGCGAGCAGCGCAGCGCAGCGTCTCAATCTTTTATCACAGTTGCAATGGAATGGCAATTGCATGAGCTTACCTATTCTTCGTTTGTAATGCATAGGTGAAGGATAGTAATGGTCGACTCGACTCTCCACTCCCCTCGTTTTTCAATTTGTCTAAAAATCAGGAATCATTTTGTGTTCTGTAATCAATCATCTTACAATTAAGTTATGTACATTAATACGATGCATGATGATTAACATTTAACCCAAAAAGTAATTTTGTTTCATTCGACTGTATTTGTTTTTCAAATTACAGCATCCTAATGCAAAAATCGGACAAAGGTTAAGAATAAGTGGGATCGATGCGTATAAGGTAAATTTCATGTATAATTGCACTGCACATATTTGCCTAACTAGCTAACTTGTTACTAATTACTAATCATGGAATTGCCACGAGCAAAACCAAAGTTGAATGCAAATAAACAGTCAAAAACACTATTAACATATCTTGCAGCGTAGAAGACGGTTATAATATAAAATAGTTAATTTTAGT
>JAQIWX010000754.1:0-13811 GCA_034696785.1 Lepidocyrtus cyaneus | reverse complement strand
TTGGCAATTCTTTTATGTTAAAAACATTTCTTTCTACAACACTGCACGTAACTATGACCTTATTGCAACTGACAGAAATTATTGGTTCGTCGCCCCTTAAATAACTTTCGTCGGCGATTCCTTCCCCCGCTGGGGTTATAATATTCCGAGGAATTGTCACTGTTTCCCTTCCCCGAAATAGGTGATTATTGTCTACCCCAAGATAACGATTTATTTTGCGAGAAAAAAGTAATTGGTTTGTATCTGCTCCTGTATCAATTGTCATTGTTGCTTTATTGCTATCAATATTAATTGATACTTGTTTTTGATCCTCTAAAAGTGTCGCTATGATTTCGCCGGTCACTTCGTGTACGTCAGGGTTTTTTAAATTTTCTAAATAATATTTTTTAGATTCCCACTTTCTCCGCTGCAAAACAAAATCCTTTTCATCAGGTCCGAGTGTATTAAAATATTCTAAATCTGGGGTCAGATCACTTTTGTGTTCACCACCTAGAAAATATCTTCGTGAAAAACCTAAAATGCGAGCAAGGGAAACAGGAATTCCAAGCTCGTAACCGTCCTCGTCTGTATATTTCAAAATTATTTCAGTTGGATTCCCGAAAGCATATTCAACTTCTACTTTAAGTTTTAAATTTCTTGCTTGAGATTGTTGGTTTATGTACGCAATAAAGTTTGGAAGATCATCATATATTTTTCGAATCGCAACATTTTGAATTTTGTATTGCATAAAAGAAATCTCATTTTCTTTTTCATCCTCGTTGTAAAAAAACTCATCCAATTTTTCTTCATTGTTTGTGGGAAGCTGTAAACTTTGTTGTTGCGCTTCTGGTTTTGCATAGTCATCATAAAAATTCAAGGAGGCTAGCGCAACATCATAGCTTCCTATCTTCAAGTTTCTAGGCAAAACATTGGTAAAGAATGAGCTGGTATTATTCGGAAAAAAATCAAGTGAGCTAGTTGAAAATAGCCCAACCTGAAATGAATCATTTTCGTATGACGTCATCTTGACTGATTGTTGGATCGCTTGCTAGTGATAAATCTCCGTCTACATAGGTACCATCCAAGGTATTTCCCGCCATGTCTGACAGCTTGTAATATGGCGTAGGAAAAACAGAAACAACTTTCTCAATCCTAAAAACTTCTTCTGAAAATTGAGCTACATACATTTTGGAAAATGATGATAATCGCTTTTCTGCTATTCTTATATAATCTCCCTCCTTAAATTTAGGCTTTAGTGGTTTACGTAGTGCAAATCGTTTGTACAAATTCACCATTACCTCATCAAAATCACTTTTTTTAATTTTTGCTGGTACGAAACCATGAGATGAATGTTTACTGTTGTTGTAATTATAAACCAATTTTTTTATAACTTCGACCCAGCGAAATGTGTTTTCTTGCGTGAAATATTTCCACAGCCATCCTTTAAAGCTACGTATGAATCTTTCTATTGTTTGCGCTTTTAATGGTGAGAAGGTAGAATAGTGGTTAATTCCTTTACTTTTGAATAGAGCTTTTACGCTAGAACCAAAGAACTCAGATCCCATATCAGAGCTTACATTCTCAATTTTTCCTTTATAAAACTTGAACATTAAATTTAACGCTCGAATAATTTCTTCATTTGTTTTTTTCTTAATAGGAGTAACGAAGGCTAGCTTCGTAAATACATCGATACTAAAAAAAATGTAAGAAAAATGTGAGTTTTTAAACTTATATTTCTGAAAATCTCCTAGGTCAATTTGGATTAAAGAATGGCTCTTTTTCAGAATAATAGGACGTCTGTGTATTTTTTTTCGTGATGGCCGATGTCGGCTAAATGCTGCAATTTGTGATAACTCTTTTTCTAATGTTTTAATATCCTTTATTTTTCTAGAGCGAGCAAACTCTGATAATCCCCTGAACGATGATAGAGAATTTGGATTCTGCCAGCTTTTTATGGCATAACGGGGATCAAAATTTATTTTTTTCATTTTGCTTTCTAAATCGAGCTAAATCTTTTTTAATTTTTCGTGAGAGCAAAGTCGAAGTAATATTTTGAGAATATAGAAATTTAAGGTACAGTTTAAAATCTTTTTTTGGCTTTGGGTTTCCTCCTACAGAGTAAATAATGTAAGGAATGATAAAGAAATTTTTAGGGAGCTCAGCGGAATGAATTTTTCCTGTTGAATCTATCGAGTTACCCTTTTCTTCAAGCTCATTCATAAGGTTAGTAGCCAATTGAATTTTTTTCTTTGAGAGTTTCTCTTTGCCCCATTTATATTTACTCTTGATCGTATTATTCTGTTCCTCTATAAAGGTAACAGGTACAACACGAAACATTTCTATATCGTTCTTATGCATTGTCACAAACAAACAAACCAACCTCAAATATAAATTTTGAAATTACACAAATAATAATGTTTCTTAGAATACGATGATGAATAACCAAAAATGACTTGATACTTTTCCTTCTTTTGGCTTTTTTTATGAAGTCGCGTAATTTGGAAGATGGTGGAGCTCCTTTAACTTGCGCCCTTAACAAAATGCAATCTAATAATAACGTGATTTCCTGCTCGGTTGCGTTTTTTATTAGTTGTTTTCGCTTTACGTTATCTGCTTTGGCCATGCACATTAAAAAATCCACATTCTCGATTATTTTATTTTCCATGGTTAGGTGCGTACAATATCAGGTTTGGGTCCCAATAAAAAATTGTGCTTCTAAAACGAGCAATTTCTTTTTGTGTTGTCCTGCTATCAATTAAAAAATGTGCATAAGGTCTTGAATTCACACTGTGCTGATACGCTTTGAATACAAATTTTGGATTTAAAGGGTACAGCTGATAAGCTAGCCTTAAAACAGAACTTTCATCTCGCGATAATTTGAATAGGATTAAATAGTGGCTATTTATCTGAATCAAACGAAGATTTTTAATAAATATTGACTGTGTAATCAAAATAATACTAGTATTAGTGTGATGCGAAGTTTGTAAAAAATATGGTAGAAATTTATTTGTATTTTGAATCAAATCTAGGACCATGTCATCTAATATCAATAATTTTGATCCCTCACCTCGTATGTACTCATCGGCTTCTTCTAAATTTTTGGTGAAAGTAATATTTTTTATTTCTGCTTGCAGTTCTTCATACAAAGGCTGTGTTTCCCGAAAAATCCATACAATATGATCAAATTCTTGGGTAAATAACCTTTTTCTTTCTCTAATAATCTGAGCAGTTAAAAACGTCTTTCCACTGCTTGAAAACCCTGCTATCTGAATGCATGAAGGACACTCAATTTTTAGTCGGACTATTTCATCCATTGTCGCAATATCCAAATGGGATGGATGAGATGAGGTCAGGATTCCATACTCGTTTTGAATCAACAAGGCTAATGACTTTACGCTTGTAGGTTTTTATGTTTAGGCCACCCTTGATGTTTTTCATTCTAATGTACTCTGCATAAATCTGTGTGCCCTTGGTCAGTGCTTCCATATATACTGAAAATAAATTGCCGCTGTGTCCTTTATATACCGCTGCATTACTGCAGTTGGGACAAACGTCATCAACGAATTCTCCTTTCTCCCGCTTACAATGCTGACATATACTTATGATGCTGTATACTTTACTTCTTAATTTGACGAATTCCACCGCAAATGGTAGTTCAATTCTTAACATTCCAGGTTGACCCGCATTTTCTATTGAATACAGTTGGTGAGATTGTTTTAATGTCGAAAAATCAAATATGTGTGACATTTTCTTTAAATCTATAATAAAAGACTTGTGAGGATCACGAATTATTGCTACAAATGAATCGACTTCGGTCATGCATACGTACATTCTATTCCCAAAATATTTTTTAAGCATATAAATTAATTGATAAAACCGTAGGCGGTAAAACTCTAGTACACACATTGCAACCAAAATATTTTTGTCGTAGCGCTTCCGTTTCTGTTTAGAATATGTCATAACCAAATTAGGATTTAAAATTACAGTATCAGAAAAGTTAATTTTAGCCGCTTCTCTCTTTAACGAGTTTTCATCGTGACAAAATTTAATGCTCAACCGTTCATTGCTACCAAAAAATTTTCCTACTAAATAATTTCCACAATTTTTGCTTAGTTGCTTTTCAATTGGAGAGGAAAGTGTTTTTTTTAACTCCAGATTTTTTAAAATAAAGCTACGGAGCCAAGGGCTTTGTTTATACCTTATCAAATAAAATATATTTTCCAAAACCATTCCTTGACTCAAATAGAATTGAACCATTTGAATATGAAGAAGGACCTTCTCTTTTTTATTTTGGGTAAGTAGTATAGTATGTACCGACGGATTCGTCTCATTCGATGGAAGACAACTTAAATAAATATCCCTGTGCTCATCTTTTAAAAGTTGGTCAATACGAAATATTTCCGGGCAAAATGGTATGTCCGAGCTGTGCTTTTTAATTTCATTTGGATAACTTAAAGTAACATTTAAAAAGTACGAATATTCTTGTTTATCATCATCTTGTACATTGAAGACGTTAAAATTAGTTGCTTCCTGCCCCCTTATGAGATGGTACTCACCGACAGGAAATGAATGTTTTGACATTGTATATTGATACGCCGAACTCATATCACAAAATAAAATTTCTTGCCGCTCATCATCCTGCACATCTTGATCTCCGAGCCTTTCTGTTCTTGCTTTCGCATATCTATGGCTTAAATGGCTTATGCCGCCAATTAAATTTTCAGTAATGCATTCGGTTATTTCTACATCTTTTACATATTCAAAGTCTTTTTTGCAATGAAACATAGCGGCGTTGAATGAAAATGAAGCGAAGCTAAATTCATTATGAATAGACAATTTGTACTGTTTAAGGCAAAAATAATTTAAGCATTGAAAAATAGCGTTAATGCCATGTACTCTATAACGTAAATAGTGGTAACAATATTCCTTCACATTTCTACATAACTGTGAAGAATAAAAGCTCGCTACATTATTGTACTCTTCAGAAGTGATTTTTCTCTGAGCTACGGCATCAAAAAAAAATTGGGGCAAATTTTCGACTGAGCTGAGGTCATTTGTGCCGATATCATGAGGAAAGAAAGATGGTAATGATAATGACGAAAACAAGTTGTTGAAATGAAAAAAGTATTTTTCGTACTCTTTTTTGTTGTAGTGGACTATTAACTCGTTGAACGGTAACGAAATAAAATTTTCTAATGATAATGTTTTAAAACTATTTCTAACATGAAGGGAAAGGAATGAAAGGGAGGATTTAGGAGTAACATAGATGTGTTTAAAATCATTTTCTTTTATTGCCCCAAGAAGTAAATGAAGATTTGTACAGCTATGTAAAAAAACAGGAATGTGTGTTTTTGCTTTCAGCTGCAGATTGCACTTTACGCAAAGAAAAGTAATCTTGTTGGGTAAATTAGGATCCTGATACTTTGTATCTGATATATAATGTGAGTGGTGTAATTGTGGAGGGCAGTCAAGCTGATCGAAACTAGCATCGCACAATTCACAGTTTTTTATCTTTAGCCTTTTATTGTAATCATCATCAGTTGGTTCGAGCAATAAATGGTTGTGTGATTGCTTTTCAAGTAACAGCTCTGAGCAACTTTGTAAATTAACAAGGAATTGAGGTATTGCATCGGCACCTACGTAATAATTTTCATATAAGAGCTCTTCGCATGGCCCGTAACCGGCTAGCCCAAAAGCCACTCCACTCATCTCAGTTCCCCCTTCTTCTTTTGTACAACACAATAATTCTGCAGATATTTTGTATGGGGCACTCATTGCATGGGAATAATGCATGAACTTGTAGTGCGTTTCCTTGGGGAAGGTAATGTTTAGTTTACTTTTGATATGGCATTCTGATTGATGAAAGGTAAATACTGCCCTTGAATAAAGATTACTACAAAACTTGCATAAAAATCTTTTAAACTTGCATGACTGCGAAAAGAATTTTGAACTATCATGAATAGAAATATAATGCTCATGGGAAGTGAATTTTTTTGCTTGCCCTTTTGTTAAATGATCACGGTTAATCGATAAGAGATTTACATGTCTCGTGTAATTTTTTAAAGTTTCGCGTATAGGAAATACTTTTTTCTTTTCATGACAGTAGGAATAAACATTAACAGAAATCTCGTTTTCAGATTCAAATCGGCTTATAAGGTCCAGTGTTACTGGGCCAGTATAATGATCCAACCTTAGTAGATTATTTGCTTGTATGTACTGAATTATTTTTTTGTAATTTGATGCAGCTTCCATTTTTTTTCTTAGCTCTTTTCTTTTTGAAACTGGCAATTGATCATATGTAAGCATAGGAAATTTTCTCAGTCTGAACCTGTCCCAAAAAATCTGATTTATTACTGAGAGTAAAAAACAGTTGTCATTTTTAGTTACAATGTTAATTAAACCCTGCTTTCTTTTAAGGGCACTAGGTAATGGTAAATATGACCCTACGGAATTGCTTTCTACTGCTGTGACAGAGAGATAAATTTTTTCAGTAGATAATAATTGATAACCCGAGCGTTCGTTCTGATATAAACTTAAGATGGAATTGACAAACTTTAAATGAAAATTTAGGCAACCAGCAATAAAATTTTGATGAGTAACTTTCACATATACCGAATTAAAATATCGTTTAACAATTTCTAGGGTTTTATTATCCTGTAGTTTTAAATAAAATGACAGTTTACATTTTAAATTTCTAAATTCATTTAAATATGCAGAAAGAATTATATTTAAATCTGTTTCCACAATGTCGAATCCTTCATTCAATGATAAAATAGTGTTTGGAAAAACATACTCCCACGTGGTAATCGTCCCACGGAACGCAGTATCTCTTTCTCTCATGTACTCTGTCTGCGGCTGCACTACATTTGCTCTGTTACCTTCACCGTATAAAGGTTGGTCTGCTTCGGTGCAGTGATGCGCATTAATGTGAAGATATGTCCCGCCGCAGTAACCACAGAAATGAGTCTCCAGATGATGCAATAGGTCTCTCACTCTCATTGATTTAAAAGTGCAAGATAACATCTTGCACTTGTACTGTAAAAAAATTAGGAATTAGTTTTATGTTGTTATAGTAATACATTTTCACAAATAGGATCACAAATAAAACGTACCTGTCTCTTTCGTAGCGGCATTTTGCTTATTACAGTAGAAATTCAAAAAATGTTTCCGATTTCCCCAATTTGTACAATACTTACAGCTCGTATCTTTTTTTACAAATTTACTTCTTTGCTTTAAACCCTTTTGTTTTCATAAACTTTTTAAAAAATTCTTCTGGGTTAGCAAATGATTCATAAAGAACTTCAACTTCCAGTGGCTGAGGCTCAATGATACCGTCACCACATAGTCGTATGTAATTTAAATATGTGCCAATTCCATTTTCTTCCATTTCACATTTTCTACATATTAGGTAGTAATTATTTGCTATTGGCTTATCAGTAAGCGTAGAATATGTCAATAGACATTTTGCACATTCAAATAGAAATTTAAGCTCCATTTTATGAAATATTTGAAGATAGTTTACTAGCAGTTCTTTGGTGATTAGCTAAAAAGAAAATGAATAAAAGTAAGCTAGTTTCCTTCCTTATATGTTTGGCTTCATCTTAAAAACAATGCAATAATACACTACTGCTTTCACTAGCCAATGTCTTTCGTAGCGGAAAGTGGAGGGAAAAGTAGCAAATGGGTGAAAAGTGAGATGACCGTTAACAATCACAGTAAGTGCATTGCCTGGTGAAAAGTTTATTGACTCTAACAACATACCAGTGCATTTTACTGGTAACATTTGTTTAGTTTGATATTGGGGGAAACGCATTTTCTAGTCCACCATCGCATTGTATAAGAATATCTTTTATTGATCGTACCCGACTTAATAAAACATAAGATCTTTTGTCGTATGCATACGTATTATTTAACGACACGTAGGCTGACTCAAGAGTAGTGCCCTGGATCTTATATACACTAGTACTCTGAAAGTTTACAATAGGAAAATGCTTAATTGTCAAGTATTTACCCACATGGGAGCAAAAATGTTTGTCTTCTACCCACGAAATAGGTACATATTTATCAGTATTAGGTAAAGGGATCCCTTGAAACTCCGAAATGGTTACCACAATAAATTCAGGGAAACTAATGTCCTTATCAAACACTACGTCTTGTATTTCACACTCAGTGCCATTACAAATATTAAGGCTCAGAGCAAGGTTCCTTGTTATCATTGCTTTAACATTTTTACCTGCATAAAGATGCTTATAGTCATTCAAGCAAGTCATGCATGATACCGGCTTCATTATTGGTTTAATTATGCGAATGGGCTTATTTTTGCTTAATTCATATTCTTTATTGTGCTTATCTATATCTCTATTGTAACAATAAATGTGAAGCGAAGAATAAAATTTTAATCTTTCTTCTTCTGTAACATTCTGTACCAGCCGGGATTCTAATATTTTGATATCATCTTTAGTTACAGACTTTGTTCTGATTCTGTTTAAAATGTTTGCGTACACCTTATCATTTGCTTGCCTAACTGATTCAGTTAAAAATAGTCTGGTCTGGCAAGATTTGTATAGTAAAACCCCTTCCCTAGTAAAATTGTCTGAAATTTTTTCCGGATTAGCAATTAAAAGCTCATCGCGGATAGCACCAATTTGCGAAAAATCTGATAAGAAAAGCATTGAAGTGTTTCCGAATGGCCGAGGGTCGTTTTTAATTTTCATTAGCCTTTTGCTTATTATGTTTAACAGACGGCCACCTATCTGAGACGACTCATCTATAATCATCCAAGAAAGATTTTTTAACTCATTTCGTAACTGCGCAGATACAGGTAGATCTATCATTTTTTCTTTAGATATCTTGACATCATAAATACCTAGTACATGAAACAAAGTATGTATTTTGAGGGATGAAGCTAATTTTCCGGTGTAAGAGACCATAACGGATTTTAGTTTGCGTAATTGCAGCTCTTTTGCAATAACCTTTGCGAGGAAGGATTTTCCTAAAAAAGAAAAACTAAAGTTAGGCGCGAATCATTATTAAAGGTTCACATAAAAAATGTTGCACTACCTGTTCCTGCACCACTATCGAGAGCAATTAATTTTTGAGATTTAGTTGCCTTTCCTTCGTTTACAATGGCAATGATTTGGTCTAGTACTTTTTTTTGTCCGTTGTTAAGAAAAATAGACGAGTGAAGCTTGATCGTGCTCTTCTTTGACTTAAAAAAATGTTTTTTTTGTATGCTTATGTAATCTTTATAGTGTTTTATAGGAAGAGGATATTGGCGGCGACTGCACCGCCAATCATAGCGTGGTGATGTGAGAGACATTGTAGACGGAATGAAAGAAGCGCGGGAGGCACTCACGTATAAATATGGAGGAAAGCCGGCTACCAAATTGTCTGTTCTCAATTCTCACTCTTTGATCTCATATTCTGAAATGCCTCGAACGACTCCAATAAAAAAACGTAAGTTCAAAATTTTATTATAAAATGTACCATAATATTTCTGATTGTCTTCTTTATTTGTAGGATTATTCCAAGAACCCAAAATGGAGCCCATGGCCCATCAGGGACCCGACCTTTTAAGGTCGGGTCCCACTTCGTCTTGCTATTTGACTCCGCCGCAGTCTCCATCCCCGCGGCAGGATGATCCAGACCTCATCCCTGTCACCTTCAGTCCTCCGAACAAAAAGCCTAAACAGACTTCTCCTCCACCTGAAGCCTTAAGCCAGACAGAAATGTTCGACTTTCTGAACCGCTACAGCGGCACCTCGGAATTAGAATTTCTTGAGGTTAGTATTTTTATCACTTCAATTAACTGTAGTGTTTCAATTAAAATTTGTTCGTAACACAAACTTTGTTTTTATAGCACGCACCAGAACGGTCAGTTGGCTTTTTTCTTTCTTGGGACTGCAAGCATCTCGGAAATCTAATCAGCGTCCGAATAAATAATGGGAAGGTGTACATTAAAAAGGACAATGGAGACTTTTCACCGTCCATTCTCCAGTTTCCATCTAAGGAATTGGAGAATTTTCTCCGTTCGGTTCTTATTCCGTTATACAAACGATGTCAATCCACACCTCCCCATCAGTTGTTCCACGCTGGATCCACCCATGATCCAAAGGATCCGAGATTCTGGCGCGACGCTTCTGTGCAATCATCACCTTGCAGCGCTCTACTGCTTCGACCATACCTGAGGCAAGAGAAGGAAGGAGGTCGCCATCTTAACGTTCGTTTTTGGATGCCCATTACTCCCGTAAATCTCCGTAACACCGACAAGGTGTGGGATGGGCCTGTAATCAACATGAGTCTAGCCAATTTTCTTGGTCTCATCACTATTTTAGGTGGGTGACTCTATATTTAAAATTTTACCAAAAACTTACCAAAAGTTTATTTTACTAAATCGAATAAATTTAAAATCTATTGCCATCCATAGGTTCGTTCCTGCTTGACGAAGACTTCGAAGATAAAGAAAAAGGGGGCAGACCGCAAAAAAATCCAACAAAAAAAATACAAAAGATAAAATAACTAAAAAACAATAATATATAAAGTAAAAAAAGATATCTAAATTACAAATTGGCTTTTCTTTGGAGAGTTAAAGACTGTGTAAATGTACTTGAAATTATGTGTATATCAATTAATGTTGTAAAATTGTTTTTTTTTTCATTTCCAAAATAAAAATAATTAGGCCCCAAACTATTGTGTGCTATTTTTATTATGCTTCGTTACACACAACCAACCATACTTTATCATATCAACAATAGACAAAGCTTGTATAAATAGCTGGCGCTCATTGCATAGTTCACATCACTCGTCCTCTGACACTCAGGAAAGTCTCATCTCTCTCCAACCATCATCACTCTACCCTTTGTATCCACTGGAGCCGCTCAGAAAAGTCTCATCGCTCTCTCCAATCATCATCACTCTAGCAGTTGTATCCAGTTGAGCCGAGGAAGTAATCCACGAAAAATCAAGGTAATCAGTCTCTATTAGTTAAATCTAAATTGTGTGGATCTCTACATAGCATAGTTTTGTTAGGGTGGTATATAATTTTTATAGAAAAATGGATAATAACACCTACGTATTTGACATGGGTCATATCCAATTTCCAAACCTTGAACGAGCGGAGAAGGCTCGACAGCTCATAGCCTTACACCCGCAGCTAGTGCTACACGAGAATCCGACCCGAGATGTACTAGAGAATTTCTTTGCTGTGTTTGAGACCGCTGTAAAAGAGTGGACAAACAGTGAAAAAATTCACACACTGCCACTCCTTCTTCCCGAAAAGCTGAAGGCCATTTTTATGCAAAGCTGGCGGTCAGAAATGATGTGCTCTTTTACTACTGTGGTTGTTGATACTATTGTTCCATCACCCGCGTCTCGTGCTTTACGAATCGCTCTTGCCAGTGACAAAAATCAAAAATTGTATGAAGGAATCAAGAAAAATATTTTAGACATGGCATAATATTTTGGTGCAAATAAATAACCTCTTGATTGTAACTGTTTGTGTTTGTGCAGCTCTGGTTCATTGTCACTAATAATACTGTAATTATTCATACATGTTTTAGAAATGGCATCTGCACCAATTCCTGGCAAGAATTTTCAAGCTAAAGCTCGCTACCTAAAGGAGCATATCCCAGTTTTGAACTTGTCTAAAAGTTCTACTAATAAAGAGGTTGAAAGTTTTTTCCAACAATACGAAATTGTTACTGAAGACTGGACGCTTAACCAGAGATTAAGGACTCTGCCCGAATTCCTTCCTTCAAAACTCAAAAAAATATTTTTTCGATTGTGGAAAGACCGTGTGTTTGCAGATGAAAGCGAAAGGGTATTTAGCGATGAAGATGAGAAGTTGGTGAATGTGATAATGAGAGACATACAATTTTATAATGTCATCAAACAAAAACTCTTGAAAAACCAATGAATAAATAATAATTGATTCAGTAACATATTATTACAATTTTGTTCATGTTATTCTGTAGGATGGCTGCTGAATATTCGCAAAGAGCAAAAATACTACAGTCTTGCTTTTCTTCTTTGAGACTTAACGGAT
Organism: Lepidocyrtus cyaneus; assembly: GCA_034696785.1. NCBI lineage: Eukaryota > Metazoa > Arthropoda > Collembola > Entomobryomorpha > Entomobryidae > Lepidocyrtus > Lepidocyrtus cyaneus. The sequence continues at coordinate 1,789 of JAQIWX010000754.1, read as the reverse complement.
TTGTGACAAAACCCCAAATACAACAATTCTTTGTTGCATATGAAGAGCGTACTGTCAACTGGTCCCCTACCCTACGGTTGAATACACTTCCTTATCTTCTTCCTCCAATTCTACAAGCTATCTATTGGTCTGTGATGGCTAACCAAAAAAAAGCTTCCGACATGGCAGCACTGATGGAGAGAATTCAACCATTTAATGGACAACCAAGGACGTCAACTGAGGAAGCCGAAGAGGAACAATTGCAAACTAAAGTCTGTTATTGGATCGCGAAAGGAATGATTCTTGATGCAGTTGTTTTTTAATTGTATTCCTTATACGCTTGTGTAATCGGAAGTCGTGAAAAAATCAATAAATGGTGTACTATGCTATTTAGAGATCCACAAAATGTCATTTTTGATAATCACGTACTTACTATTGTTTATTTTATTTTACTTGCAAAATTTAGAACATGGAAAATATTCCAGGAACAATCATTCCACAAAAAGCCGACTATTTAAAAGCGACGCATCCACAATTAAATATTACAATCAATTCAACCAGAGATGAAGTGTATACCTTCTTTAGTTTTTTGGAGGAGCAGGCTGCTAATTGGACCGAACATCAAAAGTTCCAAATGCTAATGTTCCTTGTTCCCTCTACTTACAGGTGCATAGTGTATCACTATTTTTGTTGCTACAGGGAAGCAAAAAAGCCAGACGAGGCGATTATTCAATATGGTTTGGCTACTGGTCAGTTATCCTTGGCGGATGTGGAAGAAAATGATTCATTACGAATTGAGTTCACATATCTGATGACCAAGTTTTACATTCTCCAGCTCCATCAGTAGAGTTTAATTGTTAACATTTTCAATTTTCCCCGAATTTGTTATCAAAAGTTCCAAAACATCAATAAACTATTGATTTGTGACGATGTAGTGTTTTTTGCTTTTATTTATTCATAAAAATCACAAGGCGCATTTAACTTAAATAACATACTACTTATGTATGAATATACTCAAAGTTGACATATAATTTTCAACGGTTTCATTTTAAACTGCATTGTAATATTTTATAATCGTTTACTTGCTTTTAACAAGCTTGCATGAAGAATGAACATATTTATATGATAGAAAACGTAATACTAGATGTACTTCTCCCTGACCTCCCACTCAACCAAGTCCCTTATCTCCGGTTTGGAGTCGCTCCGGGGGGAGATATTGGGTGGAGCGACAGCTGGTCGAGAGAGACACCCAACCGCCCAATAAAAACCGGGAAATTCCTTGTCGTTACAAAGTTAGCCATCACTCCCTGGCCTCCCACTCAACCAAGTCCCTTATCTCCGGTTTGGAGTCGCTCCGGGTGGAGATATTATGTGGGGGGAGAGCTGGTCGGGAGAGACACCCAACCACCCAATAAAAGCCAGGAAATTCCTTGTCGTTACAAAGTTAGCCATGACTCTCTGGCCTCCCACTCAACCAAGTCCCTTATCCTCTCGTAGGATTACCCCCGAGGGGGGATATTGGGTGGGGTGAGAGCTGGTCGTGAGAGACACCCAACTACCCAATAAAAACCGGGAAATTCCTTGTCGTTACAAAGTTAGCCATGGCACCCTGGCCTCCCACTCAACCAAGTCCCTTATCTCCGGTTTGGAGTCGCTCCGGGGGGAGATATTGGGTGGAGTGACAGCTGGTCGAGAGAGACACCCAACCGCCCAATAAAAACCGGGAAATTCCATGTCGTTACAAAGTTAGCCATCACTCCCTGGCCTCCCACTCAACCAAGTCCCTTATCTCCGGTTTGGAGTCGCTCCG
>JAQIWX010000753.1:0-13819 GCA_034696785.1 Lepidocyrtus cyaneus | reverse complement strand
AACTCTCCCTCCCAATTAATTTTAGTGGGTCAAAACATAATATAAATATATATCTAGGGAACTCAGCTCACCTTGTGGGGAAACGGTTCTGCTCCTCGCCAAGTCAATTTTATTTGCCGCAATGACCACAGCCCTTGTGCGAATTAGGTCAGCCTCTTGCAGCTTGCGGAGGTCGGACTCAACCCTTTGAAAGCTGGATCGGTCCACGACTGAGTAGACTAGGAGGAAGCCATCCGGGGGATTCAGTCGGTCATATTCCGTCTGTTGGAGCGTGATAGAAAAGGAGAAAGTATAAAAAAGACGTCAGTATCATTCGGAAATCTCATAATGCCCCACCACCACCACTCCTCCTGTCTGGAATGTGGAATGAGACATACCACACTCGAGACATTCATGACATGTTTGTCTTTTAATTACGAAAATTGTTTACCTTGAAATCACCCATGTTATAGAAAGTGATTTCGGATTCCTCCCCATTCAGCAGCACACTGACGGTCTCCTCTCCCTCCGTATCTGCAACAGAGAAAGCAAAATACATACTTAAGTTAAGTTAAAGTAGGTTGCTAAATTATGGTTCCATTTTCTATGCAATATGCAAAAGTGCCATGTTGCATTTTCATAAGTATTCTGCAAGCCCTCATGTTAACGTCAGAGTCATGTCAGTCACTTCAGCTCAGCTCAAGGCAGTTTTTTTACTTGCATTATTTTTTAGTAAATGAGTCACGTAGAGAGAGTGAGGGAAATCATTTCCATATGTGGATTATGTAATGTAATGCAGTAGACTCATCAAAATAAGAAGTTCGCAGCTGGCTTCTTTTTCTTATTATCTCCTCCTGTGCTCCATTTTCTATTTTTAAATTTTTTACTGCAGTAATATTGAGTATAGCATGTTACTCGCATGAGATGAAAGTTTAGTTGGAGCTTTAGCACTGTACTTTGTTTTGGTCAATGAACCGTGGACTACTGGGCTTCTCCCAAACGCTTTCTAATCACTGAAGCTTAAACTGCAGCGCAGTATGGAGTACGGAGGTTGCTGCTGGACCCTATTAGTTTGTTTAGATCTTTTTAGTTGATTTCCCCAATAATTCTGTGATGTTTTTGTTGCCTTCTTCTATTCTGCCGTCTGTAATTGATACTGGCTAAAACAGCCCTGTCAAAAAAAAGTGAGGTCTGGCTGTTGTCAGATATGAAAAGATGGATAAACAGGTCCCCCCTCCTTCCTCCACTTTTCTTTTCTTCGGTAATTATTTTTATTTCCAGCGAGAAAAAAAAGACATACTTCCTATGAGGGACATCTGCTCTTCAGCTCTTTTCCAATATGAATCCATCCATTATGGAGGCAAGAGCCCGTAGAATTTTTGACAAAACCTTTCATTCCGGCTGAATAGCTGGATTATTCCGATACCTTCTTTCATGTCCGCGTCATTGAAGCATGAGCATCATTCACTTTCACTGTTGTAGTCTGAAGGAAAGGAAAACTTTCACCAGAACAGGGGGACACATGGGACGGGAGACAGCATGGCTTCTCTCTCTCATTTTGTGCACTTTACTTTCCCTTCCCTGTCTATCTATTGCTCATAATATGTGGATTGAATTGGATTTTGGTGGTGATGGTGGTGGAGTCAGTTTTGCTGCTAAAAGGAAAAGCATCCTTTTTGGGTTTGGTTGGGATTTTGGCAAAAGGATCCGCAAAACTCTCCCCCGGATTATTATTTGTTAGTTTCCCAACTTTCCTTTTTTTGTTGTGACAGACATGAGGATGATGGAAATGTGTTGATTTAATGGATGGATTTTTGGATTAGGTACGTTAAAAAAGTTATTTCGCACTAGATCCGGATCCGGGGACTACGTAGTTCTTTATAAATGGCTTATAGGTAGGTGTGCCTTATCTCACCTCACCTCTAAAGGGGGCTTGGCTTAATCCAGTGCACATTTTAATGAAGCAATTTCCAATAAAAAAAACTGACTAGGCTCGTGGTGTTGGTATAAGCTCGGATTATATCTCATCTGTTTGCTTAATGATAAGGTAGAGGTGTCATATGAATTACAATTTATGGAGTAGTCAATCCTAACTAACGTTTTTCTCTCCCGTCAAAAAAGTTAATAATACAATTGATGAGCAGCAGTGGAAATATTTCTTTTCCAGCTGTGGATACACCAACCAAGCCATGATGCAACTACTCTCATCATTTTTCATTTTTATTTTTTTCTTCATGATAAAAGCAATCAACATCAGAATCAGAAATCTCATAAAAGCCCATTTTGACATTTGAAGGATATATTTTTCCATCATATCCATAATCCAAAAAAAAAACGGGGTAGACTCTCCGGAGTAAACAGATGCTTGATCTCTCCCTCTCTCGTCGTTTCCCTAATGATGCCTTCATTACCAGGCAGGAAAAGAACTCAAAATTCAGTCAAGATTTTTCCGAAAAATCTGAATGGGAAAGCGGAAATGGGTACGCATTGTACACGGCTATAAGTATATAGCTCTGCTCCTTTAAGTCAATTTCCACCGAGTAAAAGTAAAATTCTATTTAAGGAAAGTCAATTTCCTTTTTGCATTTTTATTTTCCCTGACACAGTTTTCGCATTTTGCACAGTGCATCATCATATTACTTGCGTAATTTAAAATCATGCACATCCTGGGATCTCTAAATTCGCTACAGTATTACTATATTATCCTCTTTCTCCTCGTTTTATATTTTTTCTTGGGAAAGCATTTTCTTCCTTAGGTTTGGGTAAATGATGCAGTTGCGAAGAAAGTTTTATTTAGTTTTTTTTATTGTTGACTGCTTTTTTATTCTTTGGGAAGGCTGATGTAGTAAAAAAAAAAGAAGAAGAAAGGGCTTTCTTCATTTTTTTTGCAAGATGCCCATGGCGGATATCTCACCAACCGTAAAGTTACCATGTAGTATGGAGTATGGCCTGGTTCAGTTTTTTCTTTCGTTTTCGTTGAGTGAAAACAATATAACTTTTAGATGCATTTTGTGCTCAAAAAGTGTGGATGGAATTTTCTCAACTTTATCCTTCCCAAATCCTCAATTCCTTGCTTGTTGTTTGTTTCCAATTAAAGAGTTACGCCTGGCTGCCCATTCTTGTTTTTAGGTTGCGCTAGGATTTTTCGCAACATTTTTGTTGTTCATAAAACGGCGGAAATTGATTTAACACGGAATATATTCTTCCCGAGCTAGCTCTGACAAACTTTACTGGGAAACTGGAACTATTTATTTGTTAGGTTTTTGGAAGGCCATGATATGATACTCGTATGATACGGGTTTGTTCCGAGCAAATAGGCATAAACGCATGTAATTTGCTCATTGCCATTGCATCATTGTCAGACATCAGAGGAATTTTTCGACATAAAACGTTTGATATGAGGAGATCCAAACCGATTCCTTTCATTTTTGGCTTTTATTGCAGCATAATATCCAAATCGGTATATCTGGCCACAAAAGTGATAAATAGTCTAGTCGAAGTCCCTCCATGACTTCCGGAGGAATACCGTAGCTCTTCATTGTTTTCCCTTTTAGGCCTCATGCTAGGCCCAGGCAGGCAGGATAGGAGCAGGTGTGGGATGTTGTAATGTAATGCGGTTGTGGGGGAAAAAGGTTTTCTTTTGTTTTTTCTTCTTTCACTTTCCATCAGTCACACTATTTTTATGAGGAGTCTCTTGGGCGAGGAGGGAAATGGAAGGGAAGAGAAGGGAAATATTATATGATTACAGTTATAACACCACTGCTATCTAGCTGCTTGCTACTGCTTTTCCAGGTGCGATCTGTGAGAAAAGGAAGCTGACACAGAGATATTTGATTCCCTTGAGCATTGGAGATGTCTAGAAAAGTGAAATATTTATCAGGCCTGCTAGGCTCCGGTTCCCTCTTTGATGGTGTAGGAGGGGAGAAAGGGGGAGTTAATGGTAAAAAATAGAATCTTGTTTACTCAAAGGAGAAAGTCCGTATAGATTCATTCATCTGTGTTTTTTTTCTTCTCCAGTTCTCCGGGAGAAATGTGTAGGTAGGTAGGTATGTTTTATTGGCTGAAATTGGTTTGTAAAATAACGTGAGAGATGGAAAGAGATATATATAAGTCCGGAGTTTAAGTACATTAAAGTGGGTGAAAGTTATGGTCTTGTCAATTGTGAAATAGTGGAAAGCGATCATCAGGATCTATGGATGGGAGAAAGCAGTACAGTACACTAGATAGATACCTATGAGGCAAAGGCACTACTCCAACAACTCCACCATCATTTTCTTGTTGTTTTCTCCCCAAAAAATTACTCAAGAATGAAAGGAAATGGGATTGGGTGGAAGGGAATAGCACAAAGTGTTTATTTTCTCACCGTTCGGACGGTCGTATGCATTAATGGATTCCGACGTCAGGAACTGGGAAACCAGGGAGGCCTTCCCGACTCCCCGTGCCCCCATAATGGCAACACGATAACTTGTGGGAGGCTCCGTGGGCGAAGGTGGCTGCGGAGTTAAGCTTGGTCGAGGGCTCCGATTAGGGCTTCCGCAGGTGAGGCTTGGCCTAGGACTCCGGTTCGGGCTGGGCGTATGTGTCAGACTGGGTCTCGGGCTGGTGTGTCGGCTGCCGGCGGGAGTGGTCCTGCAGCTCCCGCCCCGCTCCAAAGCCCCCGGCAGCAATAAACCATCTTCCGACATGAAGGTCATGTTCCGTTGAGCTTCTGGTGTGGTAGGCGTCGGGATGAGGCTGTTACTCCGGGATCTCCTCCGACGGAAGGAGTCTCCTCGTTTTTCGATCCCTACAAAAAAGAAAAACCCCAAATGAAATGAAATTTATTAGAGCTGATGTTTTTTATCCGTAACAAATTATGCGAGAGATACACATTTTTTTTGTCTTCTAAAGTGTCTCCCCTCCCATTCCGCTGCATGTTCAAGTGGAAAATTCAGCGTGACCATATTTCATTGTGAGAGATGCATCGTGTCATTTAAGTAGGATCCAACCAAGTTCCCTGCCAAACCAAGTCATATGCGGATTCATTCCAAAGGATATCCATAAAATCAAACTGGCTGTTTTATATTCCAAGAGATTTCGCTTTATAAAATCTTTTCACTTCTCCTTAGAGGAAAATCTCTTCTGAACAAGCGATGCACGATGCCATAACCAGCTTGGCTTGATCCTACTCATTTGCATTCACAGAGTTCCATGTGAATTAAATATGACCAGATTGCCTTCTAAATTTTTAAGGTGATAGTCATGTTCGAGAAACGTGACGATGCTTTTCCTCCTCCTTCCTATCTAAAGCCTCCATTGATTTTTCCACCATGCATATCAGTAGCACCATCTCAGTATCAGTGCCGTGTGGACACACATGCATGCGCTATTTTACACGAAATGGCTCTACAAAATCCGTTTGTTTTACTTTTACTGTTCCCAGTTCTAGTTATTACTTGCCAAACATTTCATTTCCGCTTCATCAACCCCGGAGTTTACGAGCTTGTAAACTACGCTCATTATGCACTTTATCGCTCAATCAGTTGGGCAACGAACGATACATATTTCGGATAGAAACATGCATAGCGTATGATTATTCTTAAGCAGGCCGATACACACTTTTAGTTTAAGCCTTTGCCAGTTTATTATGCAAAAGTTAGGATCAGGAAGGTTTTCTGTATGGATTTTATACATTTTTCCTCAGCTGAATTTTATTTTGGAGGAGCCGTCGATTTTCATTACAAAATTTTCCCCAGCTGCCTCCTGTTCCCCCCCGTCATCTTGTGTTATGCATGTTAATGATTTTAATAATGGGGGAAGGGTGTGTGTGTGTGAGGAGGGGAAAGTAGAGAAAACTACAAATTGAAAATTTTCTAGCCTTCTTGTTCACAGCTGGTGTTTATGAACTTTGTCGGAGGGAACTCATATGGTATGGTAATGGCATGGGTTGGTTATCAATGATCAACAAGGAAATTGATTATTATCAAGTGAACTTATTGTACTCTCCCGCTAAAGCTTGAGCTTGTATGTATCCTTCTTGATTTTATTGTTTTTCCTACAAATTCATTTCATCTCATCCAGATTCTATCGAGAGCGACGAAAGGAATTGCGTCATCTTCAAAAAAAAAAAGTGGCAGCAAGCAAGCTGGAGAAAATATTTTCATTGTTACGGATTGCCATGCTCCGGATTTCATTTTTCATTCCTAAAAACCTTCGACGGGAAATGGAAGCTTTCTTTAGTAGAATGGGCTGCTGGTTGTCATTCCCTGCACGCAACAAGATTAGAAGCTTTCTCAGACTGGAAAAAGTACAATGCAGCTTATCTCACTCTCATGTTTAAAAAGAATGCCACCCAGGTCGTTGTATTGTTGAAATTAGGGACATGACATGCTCGAAAAATCCATGTTCAACTTATTTCATACTCCAGCCCACTCATTTTAAGTACTTCTCCCTCCGTAAATGTCACATGCTACGGAAGGCCCTATTTCCTCATTTATCCCAGACGTTCCTAACCGAATTAGCCAAGCCAAGACTTTGGAGGTGAACTGAGGAAAGTGGCTGATAAAAAATATAGTTTTCTCCTTACAATGCATATTGGTTTGCTTGGGGGGGGTGATGCTACTGCGGGGGCAATGTGGAAGGAAGTAGTTTTTTCCACTAAACTTAACTAATGTAGTTAGCGTGACTTAAACTGTTTAAGAAAGATGTAATGCTGCGTGTGTGGGCTTTTCCTTTCCTGCGGTTTTCCCCAACAAAGTTTAAATATAAACCAGGCTACGGTACATTACCAACCACCGATGTACCGACTACAAAAGAAACAACCAGTGAATGATGATACTTTTTTTTTCTTTTTGCCCTGTCCCCGAAACCAAACTCATGTTTTAAGAAGAACAAACTTTTCTTTCGATACAAAAAATAAAATAAAGACAATTTTTAGATTTATCTCCGCAATTCAATGCTAACGGGAAAACTAGTACTTTACTTTACTTTCAGTTTTCTTTCTAGTAAAAAGTTTTTTTCTTCTTCCTCCTGTCCCGTTGTTGGAAGGAAGACAAAGATGAATGCTTTTAAAAATAGCTAGCATTACACATTCCAATAAAATGTACGCAAATTGGAGACATAAACGTATGTACCTAAGTGAAGTATTTCAAACATTGATGACGTAATGTGGTGGTGCTGGTTTGGCTGGGGCAATTAAACTTCAAGGAATGGGATGTCTGTAGTATTTAGTTTCAGTAGTTTTTTTTACGTTTTTTATTTTTTAACGTGATGATTGCGTCATAGATTTTTGGCACCGGGGTTTGGGAACCCTGCGTCAGTGATGTCATTCATGACGGCATAAACGTAGCCACCAAAAAAATCTTTTACGTCAGAGTTGTAGCTTGTAAATGAGTTGCACGTGTAAAGGAAGAGAGGTTTTTTTGTAAAGAGATGATTTAAAATAGAATCTATTTCCATCCAGAAGAGGGAACAAAAAAATCTGTTGAAACTTCTAATCTTTCGTCAAGCCGTTCCCGTAACTCTTTTGGCAGACGGGGAATGATTGTCGTCAGTGTATCGTCAATGACGTCATAGCCATGTTTCCATTCGGGACTCTCTGATTTATATTTTTGGTCTCTTGCCGGCTTCGCTTCTGTTTTTTTTCGTTGTGTAAATATAAATACTTCCTTATCGTCATATTTTGTTCCTTCCAAGATGCATCGGATCATTTAATCATGTTTTATTAGTCGAGCAAATGAGGTAAGATGAAACTTTAGTCAGAGGGAAATGGAGAGAGTTATATGTTATGTGATACGGGTGGATTTTCTTTCATTAGTTTGGTTACATGTTTGGCTGATGGGACTAATAATAAGGGAAAATATTAGCAATTTTCTCTACAGGTGGCTTTAGATTAGATAGTTAGCCTTGGCCTGTTGAGTTGGTTGCTTGATTCCCATGATCGTGATCATGAACATGAAAATGATAAATTTATAATGGAATGTTTCCATCCAGGCAGGCATGGAATGACATGGACATACATATAAACTTGCATGATCGCATTCGCCATTCCGTACTTTGGGGAATTTAATTAAGCACGGAGATGTATGTGGATAAAATTTCGTTCCTAAATATTCCCCGTCTGCTTATTAACATTTTAATGAGCCAAAGGCCAAACTATCCCCTATCGCGAAATGTTCATGCATGGAAACAATATCCCTTGTGGGCTAATCGATTCACGGCTCTTCTTAACTCCAAATTGAAAGTTGTAAAGGTTGGCCTTGCAAAACTAAAATTGGCTAGAGAGAAAGTTGTTAGTGGTGGCCATACGATATGGTATTGTTTATGAAAGGAGAAAACAAAATTCAATTCACGGATTCGTCTTAGTTTTCCGCAGCTGCGGTTATTGATCCTTGTTTTCTTTTTATAAAAAAATGGCCACTATTAGTACATTTGGAATGTAAGTAAACTTGTGTAGAAATAAATAGCAATTTTCAAAAACATCCAATTTTTTTTCAATCATGACATGACCGGCATATCTAATCGGAGTAGTTCAACTGTTCTCATGCATCGGAACGATGAGTTATCGGATATCGGATTACTCCTCTAAAAAATATCGGAAATTCATCTGAAAACCGTTTCAATCCAATTGTTGACATTTTTCTTCCTTATCAAATTTAAACTGAACTGAATGCTAAAACGATTTTGTTTTTCTGCCCGTGTAATTTGAGAACTTTGAAAGCCCCCACTGAAGAAGAAACTAATGGAAATTTTGACAATGTCGGAATGAACATACATAATGCGGTCTTACGTAATCCAACCTCATCCTCTCTACTAATGTGAGTTTTTGAGTGGGTTGTTGGTGGAGAAAGAATGGATTACCTTTCTTTGACGAGGAAAATGTCCCATTTGGAGCATTAAAAAATGACCATCATCATCACATCACATAAAACACATTAATGTTCATAAATTCGTAAAGCTACCTAATGCATAACTCATCGATCCGGCAGGTTTACTAAACTTCCATGAATTGTATGTATTCCTGGTTGGTTATGTAGTGCCAGCTGATGAAAGGAATTATATTTTCTCCTCTCATTCCTCCATCAAGGGAACGCCAACAATGTCAAAATTGCATGGTGAGAGTGAGATGGAATGGGAGAAAGTTCTTATGAAAGCCCTTCGTTTATTGAATGGAATTAGTGGGGCTTTTATAGCAAGTAAAAGCTTAAAAAATGCATCCTTACTTATACCTCTGATGACCAGACTTATTGTTAGTAGCTATAATAAATTGATCATAAAAATTGATACGAGTTTATTGCTACCTTACTACCAACCAGCGTATTAATTTTTATATTTATTTTCCCATTCCGTATAATATGAGAAGAGAAGAAGTTTCGAAACTAGTTTGGAAGTTACAACAAAAACACGGTGATGGATTGAGGAGTTTTTTTTTGTTCTTTTGTTACTTCCTCCAACCAACCACCAAACTAAAATATAATCTTTTCATGCATGGGCTCCTGTTATTATGGAGTGTGTAATGGAACAGCTTGGTAAAAAAATATGTTGATGCATTGCAAACAAAAAGTTTTCCCCGACCAAAAAGAAAAAAAAACTTTCACCTTTTTCCCTTCTTTCTCCTCCTCCCCTACAATAAAATAGTGGAATGAAATGTTTGCCACATGCTTGGAAACGTTTAGCTCCCAATATGGCAGGGGAAAAATAGCTAAGGTGGTGGTGTGGTTTACTTTTCTTCTGCTCTGCTATTACGATTTGTCATGCTTCATGTGAGATTAGTAATCGGCTCGTAAAGATAAGACGAAAGAACCAAAAGGCTCTTATCATTATCATATCTCAAAAGAAAAATTACAGTTGGTTTTTGTTTTCCACCACCAGCCAAACCAAAATCATTTTGAAACGTGCTTCCTGGGCCGACCAGGTAGTAGTAATATGACTATGTTTCGATACTTTAGATTAGCTAACATTTTACACTTTCCTTCTTGGCTTGGTCTGGTCTGGTCAGAGGTTTTGTTGGTATTTTTAGCGGTAGTTATGCTAATCTTGCGTGCTACCTGGATTGGATGGAATGTGGCTGAGGTATAGGGTATGGTATAAACCACCCAGGAAAAAGCTAATCGTTTCTCTTTTCCTTTAAACTTTCTCTTCAGCTTTATATATTAGCTGTACTGGTTTGGAAGAAAGTTGAAAGTTCGTGAAAGTAGAAGAAGAATGATTAGCTTTATAAAAGGTAAAATTCTTCGCATAAGCTTACTTACTTATGTAGTTATGGCTGAAAGGCAATTCCTTAATAGGCTTCAGTTTTTTTATTTAGTTTAATGACTTTCTGAAACTATAAATTATGTGGGTTGCGGTTCTAACACGGGCTGCCGTTGTCGAATGAATTAGAAAAGCAAAACAAATATGGAATTGGATTAGGAAAAGTTTCAGGCTCAGATCAGCAGAGTTCCAAGAATATTACCACTTACGAGGTATTTGACTGGAGGGTAAAAAATTGATAAGTTCACGCATGACTCATTTAAATGGCTCCTGTGGTTTTTAATTGCTTTCCTGTTCCTTTAAAACTTCAAAAACGAGCCAATATTGATTTTTTTTTTCTCTGGGGAAAAGAAAAATGTACTTTAAGCAATATGTATTTAAATTTTGTGTGCATACCTATGCATCTGGTGAAAGCAAATTCAAATTGCTCACATTTTCAAACTATTTGGGAACTGCGGAGGAATGCATTAAAATTCTTTTTTGTTTGAATTTGTGTCCCTGGTGGTGGTGTGTGGGTGAGGAAAATTGCAGCAATCACTTTCACTCTTCCCTTTTTCTGGCGTGTGTGGGATTCGGTCATGCGGTAAAACAAATGAATTGTTGATTAATCGCTTTGAACATTGCGAAGGACAGGTGGGGAAATGATATATATTTGGATGGAAATGGAAACCCTGTTTAAATACGATGAGTATGAGTAGTATTCCCTTTGTCTTTCACTTTCCTTTTTGCAATCCCATCCCATGAGGGGGGATAAAAAGATGAAAGCAAATGTTTGGATAAGTTTGGTCGGTGAAGCATGAAAATGTTAAACATGCGTAAGTACCTACTACAATATGTACATTATGTGCTGGGATGGCGTAACTGGGTCAAAACGTTCCCATCATTATATTGAAAGCCGAATTGGATTGGGAATTGGAGGGCTCAAACGGAAGGTTTTTCCCGTTTAGGATATTTATTCTATAAAGTCAACAAAACAAATTGGAATTCCATACCTTTGGAGGTGACGTTGAAAGTCCTGAGGCGGTAGGACTCCTCATCATCATCCTCCTCTGGAGGTGAGTCCTTACTGGGAACATCCAAGTATCTCTCTGGCTGCTTCTTGGGTACTTTCATGGAGTTGACTCTTCGCTGGGAGCCGGATCGGGACACCGATGGGGAAGGCGTTTTGGGTAATCCCACAGGCTTGCTCCCATGCTGTTGGGGGGAGGGAGGCTGGGACACCCCTTTTCTTTGAGGATTGGGGGAGTTCTCTGGCGTGGCTATTTGGGGAATGATGCTCGGTATCCCACCATAGCCTCCCAAGCAAAGTCTATCTCTGTCAGGTGTGCTCTTGTTCTGATCCGCGGAGCCCCTCCTGTCACAACCAGCTCCACTATGCCTCCGGATCACCACCGGGGAGTCTCCTGCCTGGAGATGGATGTTATTTCCTCCTGGTGGTGGAGGCGTACTGTGATGCAAAGAGTTCTGACTCATTTCCATCGAGGTGGAGGTCACAAGTCTTCCCGTACTCCCGCTAATGAAAGGATTGTAGGACTCTTCACAGTCCCGGATTGCCCCTTCGGAAGAGGCCAAGTCGAGATGCTGTTGGTACTCCCGAATATCTTGATCCCTCCGCTTGACCTTTGGTCTGTTGTGACCCACGATCCTCGCACTTTGGGATCGATGAGCCCCGGTATTCTTCCTGGGACGGGGTGTTCCACCCCCACCGCCTCCATTGTTTAAAATCTGCATGTTCCCTCCACTGCCTCTGGAAGCGTAATGGCTAAAATCTGAGTCCGAACCTCCTCTGATATTACCCGGAGGAAGTTGTTGGTGATGCTGCTGGGGCAACCTGCTGTGACTCCCGGGTCCAACTGGGAGACCAGTGGAAGATAAAATCGTCGTCTCCATTTCCGAGCACGCAGGCACGGCAATGGAGGCGGAGCGCCCTTTGGCAGCTCTCATGTTTTGGTAATACGGCTCCAGCTCCAAAGTCATGTTGACGATTATGATGATCCACTCACTCAAATGCTAACTCCCTTCTTAATGGCCGGGATAATGAGCTCAAAGTTTAGTGGCTAATACACATTCAGTAGAAAAAAATGTTTAATGATGAGCTCGACCCTGTCGTTCTTCTTATTTTCTCTTGTTAAATTTTCCTTGTCCGACTTTCTCAAGTTGATGATGAAAGCAACAAATGAACATTAAGAGGAAAAAGAAATGGCTCAAGTTCAGCAAATTAGGGAAGAAGCGCTCTCACAAAAACATCCCATTTCCCATCCCATAAAATGAATGAAAAAACGTAATCTTGATCGCCTTGATTTCTTTTTCAAGCATTCCTTCCTTCAAATCAAGTGCAAGCCCGCCTTCAAACTCTGATTTTATTACGCTTAAAAAAACGCAAATCCCTATTATTTTTTTTGGCTAACTCATCACATTCGAGAGTCGAATAAGGTAAAAAAGTGAATGTGCAAATTTAGTTGACACTTTTGCATTGCATTTCACAATTGCAATATGTAGTAATCCTCTTTCCCCTTCTGGCACCAACTACAACCGGGTCACCAGCAATACCACCACATTCACTAAAATTTTCGGAATGGGGACGATGACGATGCGATGCTTAATGCGCTGCTGCTGCTGCCACGCTGCACTACTGTCAATAGTCACTAAACAACTTTCATCACTTTTATTCCGTACGGGTTAAGTAACGGAACAAGGAACAAAGATGAGGTCGTCGCTGCTCTCGTGCTCGCTCTCAAAAACAAAAATTGGCGAAATATTTTATATTTTATTACTGAAATATTTTCAAAACCCTTCCCATATGGCCAGTTCCATTTTGCTCCTGATTGTGTTCACACACCACGAGGAAGGCTACATATAAAAAAGTTCATACTGCCAAACAATAAGTTGCTCAGCAGCACTATATATTTCTTCCCCTTGTCACATTTACCTTGTCACGAGAAAACCTCTTGTATTTTACAACTCACTTTCCCCCACTTTATTGCAAAAATCACATATGAAATGGAAAGGAAGGGAGGAATACGTCGTGTTTTCCTATTTATTCCCCTCCTTGTAGACACTCTCGAGCTTGTTGTTGGCAGTTGGGAACGTTATGAAGGAGTGAGCCGAAGACAGGAAAAACGCTTTGGATACGAACGAACTCCTTCGCTTCTTACTGAATACTTCCTTCCTGTCCTTTCATGTAAATGAAATAAACCAGTCACACAAAAGCAGCAGCTCACATAGCACTCTTGAGAAATAGGAAGAAAAAAAATATTGTATCGAATAATAAAAGCACGCTGCTCAAGAGAGAGCAACTTCTGACAATCTTGTTGGAGTAGTTCGCTTTTTCCCTTTAAAATGGTTGGCGTTAGTAAGCATGTGTCCTGTTGTTGTTCACTTCACAATCAGTTTCCTTCTTTTATGCCAAAATTAGCTCATCATCAATAACGCAAGTTTGGGGAAATGGTGCCGGCAAGCCAACGTCTTGGCTTGAGTGTATTGCGCTGTTGTTGTTCAACTTGGTAGTAATATGGCGTGTTGTATATTATTCGTTATTTGCGTCACCCTCTAAAAAATATGAAACAATATAGAACAACTTATGTATTTGTTAGTTTCTTTACTTTCTCCT